>CAUYUJ010017426.1:39508-142008 GCA_963575745.1 Prorocentrum cordatum
ACGTGAAAACACGTGGTTCCAGATCGGGACCACCATCTTAGAGACCCCCTGGATGGCCTGGACATGTGAGAACACTTGGTTCCATCTGGGGACAACCATGTCAGGGACCCCCCTGCGCTACCTGGGCCCCTGAAAACAAGTAGATCGCCTGAGACATCCTTTGAATTCTGGCCCCTGGGAGAGGAGCAATCTATATGACAAAAGAATCGTTTCGCCCGAGACACCCTGAACAAATTCTGCAACACAATCGTTTCGCTCGAGACATCCGCAGCAAACGAAAATATGTGTTTGTCCTTGTTGCCTTATAGATTTTCAATTTCAAAAACCAGTGTTCGCTGCAGACATCTCACAGTTTAATCCGGCGGCCATGCGGCACTCGTTATTCATCAGGGAAAGAATCCGCCAGCCATTACAGGAAATTTGGATACCGGGGACAGGTTCACCTATTAAACATGATCGACCCCGAAGCCAGAAAGGGATTGAGAACTGCGAATTTTTTTTTTGCTTTTTTTTTTTTTTTTTTTTGGGGCATTCTCAATCCCTTTCTGGGCTCGTGGGTCGATCATGTTTAATAGGTGAACCTGTCCCCGGTTCCAAATTCCTGTAAGGCTGGCGGATTCTTTCCCTGATGAATAACGAAGTGGCGCATGGCCGGCGGATTAAACTGTGAGGATGTCTGCAGCGAAACACTGGTTTTTGAAATTGAAATCTATAAGGCACAAGGACAAACACATATTTTCGTTTGCTGCGGATGTCTCGAGCGAAACGCTTGTGTTGCAGAATTTGTTCAGGGTGTCTCGGGCGAAACGATTCTTTTGTCATATAGATTGCTCCTCTCCCAGGGGCCAGAATTCAAAGGATGTCTCAGGCGATCTACTTGTTTTCAGGGGCCCAGGTAGCGCAGGGGGGTCCCTGACATGGTTGTCCCCAGATGGAACCAAGTGTTCTCACATGTCCAGGCCATCCAGGGGGTCTCTAAGATGGTGGTCCCGATCTGGAACCACGTGTTTTCACGTGTCCAGGCCGCGCAGTGGGGTATCTAACATGGTGGCCCCGAGCTGGAACCATGTGATCTTACGTGTTAAGGCCACCAACTGGGCTATCTAACATCGTTGCCCTGAGCTGGAGCCATGTGTTTTTACGTGTGCGGGCCACCCACGTGGGAATTTCTAGCATGTGGTCGTCTGGGAGCCCCCCAGCGTGGGGGCCCACAAGGGCCAGACAAAATCAACACATCGACGCCATATGTGTAGTAGCTTGATACAATTCCTTCGGCTGGTTATTTTCCAGATTTCCCGTTGAAGTACCTTACATTGTGGCCCCGAGCTGGAACCACGTGTTTTCGCGTGTCAAGGCCACCCAGAAAAGGCATCGAACATTGTGTCCCCGAGCTTGAACCACGTGCTTTCAAGTGTCCAGGCCACCCAGAAGGAAATCTAACATGATGGCCTCGAACTGGAACCACGTGTTTTCACGTCCAGGCCACCCACAAGTATTTCGAACATGGTGGTCCCGAGCTAGAGCCACGTGTTTTTACGTGTCCAGGCCGCTTGGGGGGATCTAAGCAGTGGAACCACATATTTTCACGTGTCCAGGCCAACCAGGGTGATATCTATCATGGTAGCCCCGAGCTGGAACCATATTTTTTACGTGTCCACGCCACCCTTGGGGATATCTAACATGGGTGTCCCGAGCTGGAACCATACGCTTTTACGTGGCCAGGCCACACACTGGGAGGGCCCCGAGACGGAGCCACGTGCTTTCACGTGCCCAAGCCGCCCACGGGGCGGGGGGTATCTAGGGTGGTCGCCTCTTGCTCCTCGCTGAACCGCGTGCTTTCTTATGCCCAGGCCAACCAGAAAGGTATCGAATATTGTGGCCCCGAGCACGAACCGCGTGTTTTCAAGTGTCCTGGCCACCCAAATGGGGTATCTCACGTGGTGCCCCCGGACTAGAACCACGTGTCTTCAAGTGCCGAGGCCATCCAGAGGGTATCAAACATGGTGGCCCCGAGCTGGGGTCACGTATTATTTGTGCGCGGGCCGCCCTAGGTGAGCATCTAACATGTAGTCGTCTGGGCGCCCCCGGCGTGGGGGCCCACAACAGCCCGGCAAACTCAATACATCTACGCCAGATGTGTAATGACCTGACACAGATTCTTCGGCTGATGATTTTCCAGAACTCCCCCACTGGGGTATCTAACATGGTGGTCCGATCTGGAACCTTTTTTTGCGTTCACGTGTCCAGGCCACGCAGAGAGATCTAACACGGT
This sequence comes from Prorocentrum cordatum, assembly GCA_963575745.1. Lineage (NCBI taxonomy): Eukaryota > Dinophyceae > Prorocentrales > Prorocentraceae > Prorocentrum > Prorocentrum cordatum. Next base: position 41,781 of record CAUYUJ010017426.1, read on the forward strand.
GGCCCCGAGCTGGAACGACGTGTTCTTACTAGCCCAAGCCATCCAAAAGGGCATCTAATATGGCGGCCCCGATTTGGAAACATGCGTTTTCACGTGTCACAACACATCTCTGACATGGTGGTCCCGAGTTGCAGCTACGTGTTTTTGCGTGCCCTGGCCTCTTAAGGAAGTATCCAACATGGTGGTCCCGAGCTGGAGCCATGTTTTTTTCGTGCCCAGGCCGCCCAGGAAGGTATCTCAGATGGTTGCCCCTTGCCCCTCGTTGGGGCCACGTGTTCTCATGTGTCCAAGCCATCCCGAAAGGTGTCTGCCATGGTGGCCCCGAGATGGAGACCAGTGTTTTCACGTGTCAAGCCACGCAGAAGGGTATCTAACATGGCGGCACCAAGCTGGAACAAGTTTTTCTATTTGTTTTGTTCCCTATATCCTGAGATGGGGTTCTTGTTCCCTACATCCTAAGTATGGGGTTCTTGTTATCCCCCATATCCTAAGTATGGGGTTCTTGTTATTGGCGGACCGCACCGGAGGAGAGAATGAGAGAACACACGCCACTCCTCTCACTCAGACCCACTCAACTCACCACTCGGACTCAGTCATGACTCAGACTCATCACTCACCACTCAGACTCACTCATCACTCAGACTCACTCATCACTCAGACTCACTCGTACTTGTACTCATACATTCACTACACTCACTCAGGTCCACTCATCGGATGACTCACACACACTGATGTTGAGGATGTCTCAGGCGATTCTGTGGCTTCAGCACTCCTAAGGGGAGCGGCGGGGGGGTGTTTCAGTCGGCCCCTTTGGCGGGATTTTCTGGGGATGTCTCAAGCGGTTTGCCTGTTGTCTGTCCCAACATCCTTCGCTTTCGGAGCAGATTTGGAGGATGTCTCGAGCGAGGCGCTCATTTTCACCCCCCAGGTGGGCCAGATTTTGAGGATGTCTCAAGCGATTCGCTGGTTTCAGCACTCCTAAGGGGAGCGGCGGGGGGGTGTTTCAGTCGGCCCCTTTCGCGGGATTTTCTGGGGATGTCTCAAGCGGTTTGCCTGTTTTCTGTCCCAGCACCCTTCGCTTTCGGAGCAGATTTGGAGGATGTCTCGAGCGAGGCGCTCATTTTCACCACCCAGGTGGGCCAGATTTTGAGGATGTCTCAGGCGATTCTGGGGCTTCAGCACTCCTAAGGGGGAGCGGCGGGGGGGTGTTATCAGTCGCACCTTTGGCGGGGAATTTTGTGGGGATGTCTCAGGCGGTTTGCCTGTTTGTCTTGCCAACATCCTTCGCTTTCGGAGCAGATTTGGAGGATGTCTCGAGCGAGGCGCTCATTTTCACCCCCCAGGTGGGCCAGATGTTGAGGACGTCTCGTTCGGTTTGCTTGTTTTGGTGGCCAGACTCGTGGGCACAGGTTCTCCTCAGGATGCGACAGGATGCTCCAACAGGCTCCAGGAGGCCCCTGGGGACCACATGAGGTCCCAGGAGGCACCAGGAGGCCACAGAAAGACTCGAGAGGCCACAAGATGTCCCAAGAGGCTCCAGGAAACCCCAGGAAGCTCCAGGAGGCCTCAGGAAGCCACAGGAGGCCCCAGGAGGCCACAGGAAGCGCCAGGAGACTTCGGAAGGCAACAGGAGGCCCCGAGAGGCCCCAGGAGCAGGAGGCCTCAGAAGGCAACAGGAGTGGTTCCAATCCCATGTGTTTTACGTATGCTCCTATAGATTGGGCCTCACCTGGAGCACGAATCCTTGACGTTATACGTATGTTTCTATAGATTGTCCTTCTCCTGTGAACACAATCCTAAATGTTTTACTTATGTTCCTATATGTTGGGCCTCTCCTGGGGCACGAGTCCTTGGTGCTTTACGTGTGTTCCTATAGATTGCCCTTCTCCTGTGGCTCCAATCCGTAATGTTTTATGTACGTCGGTTGCTATATATTGGGCCTCTCCTGGGGCACGAAGCCTCCCTGGGAGGTCCCAGGAGGCCCCAGGAGGCCCCAAGAGGCTCCTGGAGGCCCCAGGAAGCCCCAGTAGGGTTCAGGAGGCCCCAGGAGGCCCCAGGCTCATGCGCAGAGACGCGCTCGTACTACTGAGGCTCATTCACACTCCAATTCATTCGCAGTTAGATTCATGACCAGACCGCCACAACTGAAGCCCGTTTATATTCGAAAGCTCTTGCGCCTAGACATTCACGGCGGACAGGTCCATGCGAATAGATGCACATATGGGGAGCTCCACGCAGTGAATAATTGGCGGACCGCGCCGGAGGAGAGAGAACACACCACTCCTCTCACTCAGACCCACTCACTCATCACTCAGACACTCATCACTCAGACCCACTCATCACTCAGACTCACTCATCACTCAGACTCAGTCATCACTCGGACTCAGTCATGACTCAGACTCATCACTCATCACTCAGACTCACTCATCACTCAGACTCACTCATCACCCAGACTCACTCATCACTCAGACTCACTCGTACTTGCACTCATACATTCACTACATTCACTCAGGTCCACTCATCGGATCACACACACACACTGATGTTGATGATGTCTCAGGCGATTCTGTGGCTTCAGCACTCCTAAAGGGAGCGGCGGGGGGGTATTTCATTCGGCCCTTTTCGCAGGATTTTGCGGGGATGTCTCAGGCGGTTTGGCGATTTTCTCTCCAACATGTTTCGCTTTCGGAGCAGATTTGGAGGATGTCTCAGGCGATTCGCTGGTTTCAGCACTCCTAAAGGGAGCGGCGGAGGGTGTATTTCACTCGGCCCCTCTCGCTGGATTTTGTGGGGATGTCTCAGGCGGTTTGGTCATTTTCTCTTCCAACATGTTTCGCTTTCGGAGCAGATTTGGAGGATGTCTCAGGCGATTCGTTGCCTTCAGCACTCTAAGGGGAGCGGCGGGGGGGTGTTTCACTCGGCCCCTCTCGCGGGATTTTGTGGGGATGTCTCGGCGGTTTGGCCATTTTCTCTTCCAACATGTTTCGCTTTCGGAGCAGATTTGGAGGATGTCTCAGGCGATTCGTTGGCTTCAGCACTCTAAGGGGAACGGCGGGAGGGGTATTTCACTCGGCCCCTTTCGCGGGATTGTGTGGGGATGCCTCAGGCGGTTTGGTCATTTTCTCTTCCAACATGTTTCGCTTTCGGAGCAGATTTGGAGGACGTTCGCGCCCAGTTTGCGGGGATGTCTCAGGCGGTTTGGCCGTTATGATGCTGGGCATCTGTCGTTTTCGGAGCAGTTTTGGGAGGATGTCTCAGGCGATTTGCTGGTTTCAGCACTCCCAAGGAGGAGGAGGAGGAGGAGGAGGAGGAGGAGGCGGAGGAGGAGGAGGAGGAGGAAGAGAAGGAGGAAGCGAGGAGAAGGAGGAAGAGGACGCGGAGGAGGAGGAGGAGGAGAAGGAGGACAGCATGAACACGGTAGGAACAGAAGCAGGAAGGGGAGGAAGATGATGATGATGATGATGAGGAGAAGGAGGAGGAGGAGGAGGACGTGGGCAACTCGAGTAGCCAGGGCCAGACGATCGAGGTTCGATGTTCCAAAGCTTTAGGTTTTACTCAAACGCTTCCGCCTCACTCTCCTTCGCTCTCCGCTCTCCTTCACTCTTCTGCATTCATACTCACTCATACTCAAACTCAGTCGCACGCAGGCTCACTCGCACTTAGACTCGCTCATATCCATACTTAAAATTACTCACACTCAGACTCACGCTCAGAACCACTCATACTCAGACTCGCTCCTGCTCAGTCTCATCATCCTTCGGTCCGCTCAAACGCAGACAGACTCACACTCAGACTGCCTCGCATCCATACCCAATCACACTCGGCTCACTCGCACTAAGATTCATTAACGCACACTTCTTCTCACACCCAGACCCACTCAAGCCCAGGCTCACTCATGCTCAGACTCATCATGCTACGATCCGCTCAATCACAGACTGGCTCACACTCAGATTCGTCCATACTCAGACCCACTCGCACACAGACGCACTCGCGCTCATATTTACTCACACGCATACCCACTCAAACCCAGGCTCAATCGCACCCAGATTAACTCACACTCAGAATCAGTCGCTCTCAGATTTGCTTTTGGTCGCACTCATGCTTGCAGACTGTGGGAATGTCTCGAGCGAGCGGTTCGCCCTCGCACACAGGCGCTCATTGACAGATATCAAGAGAAAGACGTACCAAGTGAATGAGATGCACATATGGGGAGCCCCGCGTCGAGTAATTACTTAGACGCCTCCTACTCCTCCTTCTTCTTCCTCTTCTCCCCCCTCTCCTCCTCATACCCAGACTTCCTCCTACACAGACTGACTCACACTTAGACTTACTCATACCCAGACTTCCTCACACACAAACTTACTCTTACTCAGACCTACTCATACTCAGGCCTACTCCTACTCAGACTTACTCATGGTGAGACTCACGCACGCCCCGTTCGCGGCCGTTTTGTGGGGAGGATGTCTCAGGCGGGGCGCTGGCTTCAGCCCCCCTAAGGGGAGCCACCAGGGGTGTTTTCACGGTCACGTTCGCGGCCGTTTTGTGGGGACTTCTCAAGCGGTTTGCCTGTTTTCTGTCCCAACATCCTTCGCTTTCGGAACAGATTTGGAGGATGTCTCGAGCGAGGCGCTCATTTTCAGCATCCCTAAGGGGTGCCGCCAGGGGTGTTTTCACGGTCCCGTTCGCGGCCGTTTTGTGGGGATGTCTCAAGCGGTTTGCCTGTTTTCTGTCCCAACATCCTTCGCTTTCGGAGGAGATTTGGAGGATATCACAGCGAGGCGCTCATTTTCACCCCCCAGGTGGGCAAGATTTTGAGGATGTCTCGATCAGATTTTGAAGATGTCTCGATCGGTGGCCAGACTCGTGGGCACAGATTCTCCTCAGGATGCCACAGGAGGCTCCAACAGGCTCCACGAGGCCCCAGGAGACCACATGAGGTCCCAGGAGGCATCAGGAGGCCACAGAAAGACTCAAGAGGCCAGAGGATGTCCCAAGAGGCCCTAGGAGGCCCCAGGAAACTCCGGGAGGCCTCAGGAAGCCTCAGGAGGGGAAGCGCCAGGAGGCCTTCGAAGGCAACAGGGGGCCCCGAGAGGCCCCAGGAGCAGTCCCAAGCGCCCAGATGGCTAGACGCGCATTCCCAGATCCCACTGACAATTATCCTTAAAAAGATGCACATATGGGGATCTCCACGCAGTGAGTAATTTTTGTTTGTTTTCGCTCGTCCGTCGGCTGCACTGGTTGCCCCAGGCTCGCCCGCCGCCTATCGCTCGCTCGGCTCCTCGGCTGGCCCAATTCCTTGGATTTGATTGTGTTTGTTTGTTTTCGCTTGTCCGTCGGCTGCACTGGTTGCCCCAGGCTCGCCCGCCGCCTATCGCTCGCTCGGCCCCTCGGCTGGCCCAATTCCTTGGGTAGAAGCCTCGGTTTCCAGCAAAGCTGGGATCCACAGGCTGATCGATATGAGGTGGTCGCCTTCTGGTGGCTCTAGATCCTGGGGGTCGGTCCCAAGGTCGCGTGCCCACTGGCTATGCGATCTGAGGCGCCCCCCTTGGTCATCAGTTTGGTGGCCTCCTATTTTTCTGCTCACGGAGGGCGGTTGCGCTGATCGGATCTGTTCCCAGCCCTGGATTGGAAACATTGAGGTTGGGGCCGACTCCGCGATCTAAAGCCACCAGAAGGCAACAAACTCGAAACGAACAAGGCCCTACGTCTGGATGCTGCTGGAAACCAACGTTTCTACGGAATAAGGCCCTGCGGCCGAGAAGCGGTCGTTGGACATTGAACGAAGCGGCAAACGAGCACAGTTACGGAGAGAGGAAAGGGTGGACACAGGGACTGGGGTCCCTAGGGGCCCTCGTGCAAGCCACAGGGGGACTTCGGCGGGGGGCGGAAGGTAAGACAACGAGCGGCAGGAGGAGGACGCACGTGAAGAGAGGTGCGCACGAGAGGTGTCAAAGAGTGACAAGGGGGGTGACGACGAGGAAGAAGGGCAGTGATATGTAAGCATCGCTCCCAGGGGGAGGGAGGGTGGCAATTAGGGAAGGAGAGGCCAGGGTGGCATTCAGGATGGATTTACGATCGTGGCGTGAAAAACTCTGCCAACATCCTTGGGCTATTTCTGGACGGGGGGGGGGTCAGCTCAAAAACGTACGGCCCATCCAGGCCCCTTTCTGTCCCTTGCCCCCCCCCCGTTGCCGCATTCTCTTCGCAGCCCAGGGCGGTGGCGATGGTGGAGGGGAGGAGGTGGCGATGGCAATGATGATGTGGATGGTGATGATGGTCTCCACTGCTGCATCCCGAACTAGCCAACGCTGCAAGCACAGACGAGTCGCAAGCACGGAACGAAGACTGCCAGACTGTCGAGCGCCAGGCTAGTGCGAGAATCTCGCGTGGTCGTCAACTCAACTCGAGCTGTCCTGTTGAATCGCCTCGGCCTGTTGATTGCCGCTTCAGGCCCTCATGAACTCAAGCGCCTTCGTTTTCACACTCTCGTGCAACTGTATCTCAGGAACGTCTCCGATCATGTTGCTTGCGCGGTTGAGCTCTTCCTCCACGCGGCTCTGGCGCTGAGCTAGGCTTGTTTTCTTATCCCTCGAAAGGTTGTGGATGATTTTGAGCTCAGCCAGAATTGAATCGATGCCCCTCGTACCCTCGACGACCGCCTTCTCAAGCGGGCCGAACGTCGCATCCGAGCTGAAGTCAATGTGCAGGTCGCTCGCAGACTTCTTGTAGTGTTTCAATGCCTCTCGCGCCGTCTGGCGCGTCTGCGAGAGCCTCTTGCTCGAGCCCTTCATCTTCGCAGAGAACAGCGTCTCCTCGGCCGCTGAAGCTACCTCATCGTAGGTCATCCTCGCTCTCGCTGCGGGATCGTTGCCCCTGTAGTCGCCACCATCGAGTGGGCCTCCTCGCAGGAGGCGCCGAATGCCACCGCAACGCTCCCCCACTGCCCCTTCTCAAACCTGTGCCTCGCGGGGCAGTGGCCTGACAACGTGCAATGGGGCGAACGATGGGTAGGATTCGATGCCCCCCCAATCCTTTTTGCTGCTCCACCTGGTCGACCGCCTTGCTCAGCGCCTGCGCCTCCGAAGCCAGTGATGCCACGGCGTACTCACTCAGGGCCGTCTGGATGTTCGCGGCTACGCTCTCAGACATCGACTCCACCATGAAGAACTTGGAATACTTAGACTGGATGGCTGCGTCGCTCCAGCTCTCGCTGGCGCCCAGGACGATCTGCGACTTCCAAAGCTGGCTGCGGTCGGACTTGTAAGAAACCCACAAGTTCTCGCACGAGTCGTTGCCCTGATCGGATGCCGCCTGCTGTTCTGCATCATCACCTTCAGCTTGGAGCTCGAGGAAGCACGTGACGAGAGTCGCCTTGTCTAAGATGAGGCCCCCCAAAACCTTGGCCTCCTCGTCGGCTGGCTCGGGTTCGGACAAGAACGAAAACACCTTCCCCGTCAAGAGGTTCCTCATGTCTTTGATCCGAGACAACGCCTTCACCCACTCCTCCGCAGTACGCCCACCAGCAGACGAATATGACCCCAGCGTTGTCATCGCAAACGAGGTGCCTGCGTGCAAAGCCTCCCGCGCGGCGGTCACCTGCTCCGCATCGGTGAAGAGGAGGTGCCTCTGGTAGCTCACTTTCTTCAGCACGTTCGTCGTCTCGAGGTTTGGGTTGGCAGTGAAGGAGGCCAGTGCATCAAGCATTCTCTTCGAGCCGTCGATCTTCTTCATGTCCTCCAGCTTCGCAAGGGACACGCGGCGCATGGAATCCAACTTACCCCCGACCCAAGAGTTCTCGGGGAAGGCAGTGGCGTTGCAGATCTCCTCGACGAAGTTGTCGATGTCCTTCATGTTCTCGACGTCGTCGGGCATCACGTTGGAGATGCTCTTGCCGAGCCACCTCTCCATATTATCAAACAGTTTGCACCACCCGCTGTCGCAAGACAGTGGCCTGCACAACTTCGTCATGCGGTTGAGCTCGGCCACGATCTCCCTGAACCTGTTCTCGTCGTTGATGTCGGTGCTGAGCTCAACCAGCAAGGCTGCCATCTTCGGGGCGATGGCGAACTCGTCCGCCCTGTGCCGCAGGAACTGCACCAGCAACGGCGACCAAAATTTGCTGCCCCCGAGGTCTTGTTTCGAAGGCAGCCAGGCTTCAGCGAAACTCCCGTCCAAGAACTTCTTCGTCGTCGTAGGGTCCATCCCGACCATGTGCTCCACGGATGGCGTACCCAGGACTTCCAGCAGCTTGAGGATGGTAATCAGCTCATCGACTGCCTTCTTCAGGATGGCAACGTCATCTGCGCTGGTGCCTGGCAAGGCACAGTCGGTGGCCTTGAGAACGTTGGAGGTATCATGGTGGAGGGATCTGATGAGCAACTTGTTGTTCTTCCCTGCCTTGATCAGCGGCTGCACGAGGAACTCGGAGACCACGCTTCTGAACCTCGACACCATGGCAGCAGGCTCAGCAGCAGGAACATCACGCAGACGCGGCTTCAACGGATCGAAGGTTGGCTCCTCCTCGTCCTCGGCCTTCTCAACGGCGTCGTTGTAGTCATCCTCCTCGCGGCCCAGTGGCATGATGGCGTCAACCATGTCCTCGACCTCGTGTGCGTGCTTGACGCGCAGCTTCACGTGCTTCAGGGCGTACTCTGGGGGCCAGACCAGCCCCTTCTTGTGGAGATCCTCCAGCGTCTTGTGCAAGAAGGACTGGTCGACGGAGCCAGGATTCACAATCTTGTAGGCACTCTCGTACTTGAGTCTGGCACGCCCCACGTTGGAGATGCCATTGCTGTCGCTTGCGGTGTCCTCGAACCGAGTTGCATTGTACACGTCGCTGCCGTTGTAATGGCCCTGGAGTACCTTGGCGGAGTCCAACCTGGCAAGGAGGTCGGCCTCCTTCTCCTTATCGCTCTTCTTCCCGCGCCGCTTCCCAGCACCTGTCGTTGTCCCCGCCCCATCGCTGATGCAACTCTTGGTGTCGGGGCTCGCTCGTGGCTCAACCCTGCAAGCAGCCTTGGGCGACGGCGAAGGCTGCGAGACGGTCGCTAGCGACCCCGCGAGATCGCCCAGTAGTGGAGCAGGTCTTGGAGTACGATCTCCGCTGTCGGCAGCAAGCGGGAACATATCACGCGAAGCGGCCGCAGTTGATGAGCCGCCCTCAGCGTCTGCACCACCGCATGGAACAGTCTCGGCCTCGGCATCCAACAGGCCCCTCTTCGACTCAGCAGGCGTGTCCTTGCCCACCATGCCCAATGCTTTCTTCTTCAAGAACTCCAAAGATGGCGGAAGCTTGTTTCCCCGCAAGCTCACGGGCAACTGGTCATTCAGTAACTTCCGCATCTTGTCAAACACGTTGGTTGGCTGCGACTGCTGGAGGCGCTTCTTGCTGTCCATGTTGACGATCTTGTCCTCGATCTCCACCTTGCACCACACCTTGACCTGGATGAAGGGGGCGCTGTCGTCGGTCGTGATGGCCATGTCCTGGAGGGTCTGGTTCGCGTTGAACGGGCTAGGGATGCTTGCTGCCTTCTCTCCGAGAGCTTCGAGGTCGAGGCCCTTTGTATCCGCCTTCGCCATGTCGGACTCCTTCTTGGCAGCGAAGTTCGCCACGACAGTGTGCCCCATCCTCTTGTGCGCCGCGATGCTCTGCAGCGGGAAGGGCCTCTCCTCGGGCGCCACATTCGACATCTTGATCAGCTTCTCGTAGTTCCCGTTGAACTGGTCGTCGGCAGAGCACCGCCCGCAAACCTCCTTGAAGGAGAGCCCGATCGCGTGGAACGCCGACATGGGGGCATAGCAGGGGTCGCATGCGTTGACCGAGAGGGGGACCAGCATGCTCGGAGCAGAAGTCTTGCCGCACCTCTGGCACCTGCAGTCTTCGCCATGGCCGCGCAAATGAGGACCAGAGTCTGGATGCGGCGCATCAGTGCTCGAGCCCCCGCTGGAAGACGAAAGCCCTGGAAGCTGGAAGTCGCAGCTCTGATCTGGATAATATGAGTCCCCCATCGCAGCAGCCTTGCGCTTGGAAGCAGCAACCCCGCCTCGAGCAGGCTTAGCACCGCGAGGAGCGGCATCGCGCTGCTCACTGCCCATCGCTGACTGGGCTCTGCCTTTCCTCCCCATTGACGCTTGCCACTACTACTGCACGTGGAACGGTAATCGATCTGGAAACAGATGCAGCAACGAACCGCTCGGAAGAGCAGATGGTTTGAGCCACATGGTACCGGAGAAGAAAACGTGAACAATGGAAACTTATCATAGCGTATGCATTGCGATTTGACCACGCTACGGTGTCATCCTGCGAGCTGACTCAATTCAAAATCGCAAACTGTCGACGTAGGCTCGACCTGTAGGACGCAGGAGGAGGAGGAGGGAGGAGGGGGGAGGAGGGACGAGGGAGGAGAAATGGAGGGAGGGAAGGAGGGGGGAGGAGGAGGAGGAGGAGAGGGAGAAGGAGGAGGAGGAGGGAGGCTGGCCCTCATTTAGAGGCGCGCTGCATCACATACTCGGGCCCTGGGGAGCCGCTTCTCCAGTTAGATTTAACGCCCAAAGAAGCAAAGGCGTTTCCAAACAGGCAGCTTCCGTTGTTTTTTTTGCGGTTGAATGAACGCTTCAGTGGGCAGAACGCAACGCGATGCTGCGCGATGCGATGCTGCGCGATGCGATGCTATGCGCCGCCGTTTGAGACTGACGTCGCAAACTTGTCGTCTACCCCCCTGCCCCACCCCCTCCCCCAAAGACGCCCAGTCCGCGCGAACGTGCGCGCCCCCATATAAAGCCGAAGATTGCGCATGCCGCGCCGTGACATTGGTAGGTTGGCACACTCTCAATTGAACGCCAGGAGAAAAACAAACGCGACGCAATGCGGGAGAAGGGCCCACGCGTCGAAATGATTTCTCACAGCCGACGTCCGTGCATGGCGACGAGGCTCTTACTACCGAAAAACCAAAGCGGAGACGCGCATAATTCCCGAAGAACCCCTCTGGTCTTGGCCACGGTTTGCTGGACAAGAGGAAGAGAACAACGCTGATATTAAGTCGGTGCAACCCTTCGCGCCTGACACCAGGCGCAGCCACTCACGCTGGGCAGACAGAACTAACTGACCGCGCTCGAAATCGAGCGAAGGCGTGTGAGTCCCCTTGGGCATGCAAGTTGCTTTACACTGCAACGGACGCGCGGATTTCAGATGCCACCGCGGTTGGCCCAGCAAGTTTGCAAGATAGTTTTCATCAGTCCTAGAAGCGTCCTGAAGACATCCTGATGACAAGCGCGCGCTGCTAAGTGCAACGCGCCTGGAGGCACGCAGGCGCGGGGCGGAGCTACGCAACTCAGGCGCGCGTTCCTTCGTGGGGCGACCCGCCCATGTAATGTGCCACGGTTGCCCGAGCACGCGCTACATGGCACGTCTGTGGTTCCGCAAACCCCAAATAACCGTAAGGAAAACATTCCTACCGTCGGCTTGCGACGGCGCCATGTCATGCCAGCCCCAAAATAACGTGTCAATGTGCGCGGCGCGACCACCCGCTACATCGCGCGCGTTTGCGAAGCACGCGCGCAATGGCCGCCCCAGGCCCGCGAACGAACTGACCAACGCGCCCGCCTGAAACAAATTCCTGGACCGACGCGGCGCCCGATCGCACGGCGCGGTAGCCCTGGATCTGACGTGCCACCGACCGCGCCAACAAGTTCATGGCGTGGTCGGCGGACTGACTTAACAGGGAGTGCCCCCACCGCGCGCGCAACGCGCGACGCTCGCAAAACTTACGCGCGCAACCCACTTCTGGTCCATGGCCAAGCCAAACCACACTTTGGCAGCACCCCCCCCTCCCCCCCCCCCACACGCCAGAAAATAGTTTGACGCATTGCTTCATTGTAGCGTCATGCTCGCAGCCATGCCCCCCTCCCACCCGCCCCGCCCCCACCCCGCACCACGCCGCTCCGCCCCACCCCCCGCCCCCGCGCCCACCCGCCCACCCACCCGCCCGCGCGCCCCCGCCCCCAACATCCACCGTCGCGTTCCATCCTTCCCCCTCCCCCCGCCACCACCAACAACCACCGCCACCCCGCCGCCGCGAACGCGCGCAAATAAACCACCGCTGTAACCCCTCCCCCCAACCCGAACCCGGCAACCACGCCACAACCACGATGCCACCCCGCCCCCCACCCCCCCCCCCCCCCCCCCCCCCCCCGCTCCCGTCACCCCACGCGCCCATTCACCCCGTCGCATGCCGACGCAGACCCAACCCCGCGCCTCGCCCGCCCGCTCGCCCGCCATCTGCAAACCGCGCCAGGCGAAACTTCACCCTCCGCACGCACCCGCTCCAACCGATGCCTCATGCCCATCCCCTCCCCCGCCAACGCATCCCCACCCATCACTCCGCCACGCCGCGCCATCCCCCTCCCCTGCGGAAGCCGTCCGCATCCCGCGCCCTCATCCCAACGTGCGTGCGCACCACCGCCACCGCCCACCAGCCACCGCATCCGCGCGTCCCAGCCTTGCCCAGACCACCCGATCCCCACCCTCCACCCTTGTGCCACGCCACGCCCCATCCGCCGCCCAAGCCCACGCATCCCAAACGCGATCCGCCCACCCTCACCACGCGCCCTGTCTCACGCAGCCCACGCGCCCCACACACACGCCCACGCCACCGCCGCCACCAGAACCACCACGCCAGCCCCCTTCCCACGCACACAAGCATCCACCATCCCACCCCCAACCACGCAACTCCACCCCCCCACCCTGCCCACCCCACCTCCACCCCGCGCACAAGTTGCTCGCGCCCACCATACCCACCACAAACACACACCATCCGACACACACACGCACGCACCCAACCAACCCCGCCCCACCACCACCGCACCAACACCACCACCCCACCCTATTCCCCCAGCCCCGCAAGACCCACCCTGGCCAAACACGCGGCACGCACACACAGACACACGCGCACACGCCAACACGCACGCACACGCGTTTGCATGCGCACACACACACGCACGCACGCACGCACGCGCACGGCCCATCCTACACGGGCTGCAGGGTGTCCGATGCAGACCCTACACGAGCTTTATGGTGACCGAGACAGATCCCAGGAGGGTTGCATGGGTCCCGATACAGACTTCAGAATGACTGCGTGGGCTCCGATACAGATCACATGCGGAGTGTAGGAGGCCCGACAAAGATCGCATACGTATTGTATCGGATTCAATACAGGTCACACACAGACTGTATGGGATCCAATCCAGACCGCATACGGATTGCATGGGGCCCGATACAGACCTCATGCGGATTGTATGGGGCCCGCTACGGACCCCATGCGGACTGTATCGGGTCCGATACAGGTCCTGCACGGATGATGGAAACCGATACAGGTCCCATACGCATCGCTTGGGTTTCGAAACAGATTCCACACGTATTGCATCAGGACCGATACAGCCACCATACGGATTGTATTTGACCTGACACCGACCCCATGCGGAGAACATGGGGGCCCATGCACACACCATACGGAATGTATGGGACCCGATGCAGATGCCATGCGGGTTGGATGGGTCCCGACACAGACCCCATACGGACTGTATGGGACATGGCACAGATCTCATACGCACCGTATGGGATCCGAAACAGACCCCATACGGGCTGTAGGGTGTCCGATACAGACCCTATACGAGCTTTATGGCGCCCGAGGCAGATCCCATGCGGGTTGTATGGGCCCCGATGCAGATCTCAAAATGATTGCATGGGCGCGGATACAGATCCGAAGCGGATTGTATGAGGCCCGACAAAGATCGCATACGTATTGAATCGGGCTCGATACAAGTCACACACAGACTGCACGGGATCCAATACGAACCGCATGCGGACTGCATGGGTCCCGATACAGATCCCATGCTGATTGTATGGGACCCGCTACGGACCCCATGCGGACTGTATCGGAGCTCGTGCAGATCCTGTGCGGAATATGGCGCCCGATCCAGATCCCATGCGCATTGCGTGGGGTCCGATACAGATCTCATGCGTATTGTATCGGGCCCGATACAGAACCCATACGGATTATATTTGGCCCGATACCGATCCCATGCGGAGAACATGGGGGCCCATGCACACACCATACGGAATGTATGGGACCCGATGCAGATGCCATGCGGGTTGGATGGGTCCCGACACAGACCCCAAACGGACAGTATGGGACCTGGCACAGATCTCATACGCACTGTATGTGATCCGAAACAGACCCCAGACGGGCTGTAGGGTGTCCGATACAGAGCCTATACGAACTTTATGGTGTCCGAGGCAGATCCCATGCAGGTTGCATGGGTCCCTATACAGATCCCAGAGGGATTGCATGGGTTCGGATGCAGATCCGAAGCGGATTGTATGAGGCCCGACAAAGATCGCATACGTATTGAATCGGGCTCAATACAGGTCACACACAGACTGTATGGGATCCAATCCAGACCGCATGCGGATTGCATGGACCCGATACAGACCTCATGTGGATTGTATGGGGCCCGTTACGGACCCCATGCGGGCTGCATCGGATCCGATGCAGATCCTGTACGGAATGCATGGCACCCGATACCGATCCCATGCGCATCGTTTGGGCTTCGAAACATGTCCCATATGTATTGCATCGGGCTCGATACAGCGCCCATGCGGATTGATTTTGGCCTGATACAGATGCGATGCGGAGAACATGGAGCCCCATGCACACACCATACGGAACGTATGGGGCCCGATGCAGATCCCATACGGGTTGAATGGGGCCCGACACAGACCCCATGCGGACTGTATGGGGCCTGGTACAGATCGCATACGCACCGTACTGGATCCGAAACAGATCCCAAGCGGGCTGTAGGGTGTCCGATGCAGACCCTATACGAGCTTTATGGTGACCGAAGCAGATCCCATGCATGGTGCATGGGTCCCTATACAGATCCCAGAACGATTGCATGGGCTCCGACACAGATCCGAAGCGGATTGTATGAGGCCCGACAAAGATCGCATACGTATTGAATCGGGCTCAATACAGGTCACACACAGACTGTATGGGATCCAATCCAGACCGCATACGGATTGCATGGGACCCGATACAGACCTCATGTGGATTGCATGGGGCCCGCTACGGACCCCATGCGGACTGTATCGGATTCCATGCAGATCCTGTGCGGAATATATGGCGCCCGATACAGATCCCATACGCATTGCATGGGGCCCGATACAGATCTCATGCGCATTGTATCGGTCCCGATACAGAACCCATACGGATTGTATTTGATCCGATGCAGATCCCATGCGGAGAACCTGGGCCCCCCATACAGAAACCATACAGCACCGCGTACTTGCGCGGGCGCGCGCGGGGGATTGGGTGGAGGTACTTTGCGAACTTTCGAGCGGGAGGGGCGCGGTGGTGTGGGGGGGTACTTTGCAAAATTTCAGACGCCAAGGGTGTGGCAGCGACGGGGGGAGGGGGGTGGGCTTTTTGCAAAAATTCGAATGGTCTGGGGTGGGGGTACTTTGCAAAATTTCGAACGGTGGAAGCACGGGGGGCGGGGGGGGTACTTTGCAAAATTCCAGACGCATTCGGCAAGGGTGGGGCAGCGGCGTGTGCGCGGGGGGGGTACTTTGCAAAAGTTCGAGTGGGAGGGGTTGGGGGTACTTTGCAAAATTTGAAACGCAATGGCGCATCTGACAACCGACGTGACACGGATCGCCACCGCGCCGAGTCCCCGCCATTGGCCGCGTGCCAATGACCTTTGGCATGGCCGCGGCGGCAAAACGATCCTCCGACGCAGATCGCGCATCCCTCCGCCAACTCGAAACGAAGGTCCTGGGTCGCCGCCAAACCCGCCGTCGGGAGCGTCGCCGTCGGGAGGCCGTCGGGAGGTCGTCGGGAGGTGGTTCGGAGGTGGTTCGGAGGTGGTTCGGAGGTGGTTCGGAGGTCGTCGGGAGGTCGTTCTGTGCCAGCACACGTCGGGAGGTGGTCGGGAGGTGGTTCGGAGGTGGTTCGGAGGTGGTTCGGAGGTCGTCGGGAGGTCGTCCGCGCATCGGCTGGACACGGTCGGGAGGTCGTCGGGAGGTGGTTCGGAGGTGGTTCGGAGGTGGTTCGGAGGTCGTCGGGAGGTCGTTCTCGATCTGGGGGGTGAACTTCAAACGCTGCCCCGAGGTCGCTCGCGTTGCGGCCGCGACGCCCAAAACTCGAACCCAGGGTCGGCGCCGATGGCTCTTCCAAGTTGCCCGTACCGTCGGCACTTCATCTCCGAGCTCGGATCGGGCGCGGGCGCGCGTCCTTGCACTGCCCAGCACAGGCATGCGCGATGCGCTTGTGCACCCACCACATTAGGCCGACGCGTCAAACGTTGGCGCGCCGCAGGCCCGCAGAACGCGCATGGCAACGCTGCGTCGAATGGCGCCGTGGGGCCCGTCGCGCATGCATGCCAATGAAACAATCCATTCAGTGCAACCTCTTGCCCCACCACCCACCACCACCACCACCGCGGCCACCGCGCGCGCGCGCCTCCCCCCCCCGAAACAAATGCAAAAACGCGCGCGCGCGCCGACGCACCCGCGCACAAACACGCGCACGCACATGCGAACGCACGCGCGCACGCACGCGCAGCACGCGCGCACGCATTCACCACGCAGACCACCACCGCCCCCCACACGCGCCACCACCACCCCACCCCACACCGCCCACTTACCACCGCCGCCGCCCCCGACCCCACCACCGCCCCCACCCCGCGCCCTTCTCAGATGCACTGGCTGGTAAGTCCGCCGCCACCGAAGCAGATGTCTTCAACATCATCGTGGGCCCCTGCTGCGTCACGCGCCCGCGACGGAGGACCTCTCGCAACGGATTACGTGCCCGACGAACCCTCAGACTTTGCCAGTCATGCGAACCCACGTGCAAACGCGCACGCACGCCACAACCACTGCACCGCCCCGCCCCACCCCACCCCACCCCGCCACCGCACCTACCTCGCTCCAGCACTGCCCGCACCTCCACGCCCAAACACCACGCACGCATGCACGCGCACGCACGCACGCACGCGCACGCACGCACGCACGCACGCGCAGTCGCAAGTGAGTCTGCGGCCATCAGGTTCGGGACGCTTTGCATGTCGCGCGCATGCAGGAACCTGAAATTCAACGCCCGTCGACCTGAAACTGCCATCACGTGAAGACAGCCTGTGCCTCCTTACCTCCGCCCCTGAGCAAGGGCGACTCCAATGTGGAAGCTGCGGCGCCAGCGAGCCCACGGGATGCGGAAGAAGAGCGCAACCACATGTCATCGGGCGGCGCAACGCCCACGGAAACGTGAAATGGAAAGACCGCCACCGAACCCGAGGGAAACGAGCGTTGCTGCCACGACGCCTGAGCTTACCCGTCCGCAGCTGCGCGTGCAAATTTATCACTGCTGCTACGACTACCGCCCTGCTGCTTAGAGCTGCGCGGGGTACAACTGATATTGTTCCTATCGCGCCCTCGGCGAGATGAATCAGTCCGAACTGCAATCTCGCACTAGCCACCGCGCTGGATTCCAGACGACGAAAGCGCCCTCGCGAACTTGCGCCCGACGAAATGCGAGCAGCCGCTGCGTTGCCGCGCCCATCGGTCGCCCTGCATTGTTGCGCACCCCCCCCCTCCTTTCGTGCCATGCCCGCCACGGGCACCGCAGAGCGCGCGGCCCGCGCGACACTCCAGTTTGTTGGGAGGGCGACGCGCCGCAGACATCGGGGCGGCGCGTGGCGCAACCCTAGGGCCAATTGCGACAAGACTCGACCTCGTTGCCCTCCCCACCCTCACCACCTCCCCCCTCCCATCCGCACGCGCGCGCGCGCGCCGCCCGCTCGCCCGCCAACCCGCGCCGCTTCTGCCGCCGCCGCCAACCGCAACGCGCGCGCAACCACACGCGCGCACGCACGCGCATGCCCGCATTGAAAAGACGAGATATGATCACAGAGCCAGGAATATCAGCGCGCGTTGGCCCGCCAAGAATCGAATGGAGATCCTATGAGGGCACGCGAAGCCGCAAACGACCTAACATGAGGCACTGGCCCAAGACCATACCCCGCATCCAAAGCCCATCCACCGACCCAAGCCCAGTCAAAGACACCACCGCAACGCCAGCCGACCAGCATCTCAAAACCGTTCTGGCTGTCGAAAGACATAGCCCAACCCAGATGCCCAATCTAACTGGTGCACCACGAGCTTGAACGTCAGCTGGCGCCTGGGCGCCGACACCTTCGGGTTGAAAGGCCAGGTTCCTGGCGCCAACAACCCGAGCGCAACCAACGGTGGTCGCGCAGCAAAGAGAGTACCAGCGCGACGTGTAGCGTGTGAGGGCCCCTGTCGCCGTCGCAATGTGAAGTATGTCGCGCTGGCAGTGCGACATTGCGCGCGCTGCCCCGCCCGCGCCCTGCCCTGCCCGCACCCCGTTGGCCGCGCTGCCCCGCGCGCAGCATTCCCAAGAAGAGCACGCATGCGCGCCTCCGCCATCACCGCCACCAGTCCGCGCACGCCCCTGCAAATGCACGCGCGCAGCAAGTATTGCTGGCAACGATCCTTGCAGGAGCACCTGAAACGCCGCATGGGTCGCGCGCGCAGCTCTGCCATGCAATGCGAAATGCGCGGCTCACGCGGCAAACAGTGCCCCAAACCGCGCGCGCCAGGCCAAGCACATTGCGAGCGTTGCGCGTCCCGCGCGCAGCATGACGCGCGCATAGTCGCCGAACCTCTGCTTGACGCGCTGTCACGCGAAAGAAGCGCGCGATTGAAGGCGCAAGCTCAGTGACGCCCACCAAGATTGACCGCTGACAATTAGCATATGCACGCGCGAGCCGCCGACGCATGGTACACCGCGACAACCGACTGAGGGTGCAAATGCGCTGCCAAGCGTTTGGTTTGCATGCGCGTCACGGTCGCAAGGCCCTCGCGTAATTCAGCTCACGCACCGAAGCGCAACGACGCGCTTTGACTTCGCGACGCACTGAGGTGGGGCTCTTCGGCGCTTCGCGACGTGCAAATGTGATTGCTTTCGGCGCGCATCTACGGAACGCGCGATAATCGCGAACGTATTGCGCCATGGCAAGCGGCGCGGCTAATGTCAGCGCATGACCCATATGTTTGCATCGCGACTCCCCTCTGCGACGCTTTCGGTGGCATCCTCCAACGCCCTGCGGCTCGGAACATAAGCGCTTGCGCCATGCTGTGGCAGAGTTGGGCCATGCCGAGCGCCTAAACATTTCGCCTGTCATTCTGGCGCGTGATAATAGCGACGTGCGCGATGGGTTCGACTGGCTACGATGCCTCCGAGATAAGGCAGGTCCATCGACATAGGCATGGGCGCGCGCTTCTGCTGGGCAGCCTGACGGCACCTAACCGAAGCGGGTTTTGCGACGGCGCGCGCAAATCGCAGGCACCGCTTGCGCCACAACAGTGGTTGAAGTGCGGCGGCGCCAGCCATTTGGATTGCGATAAACACAGCGCGGAGAACACATATATACTCAGTGGACTAAGCGGCGACAGCCACATGGCTGGCATGCGCGCGCGTTGCGATCATGTTGACATTTGGTGCTCGCTGCCGCGTCGCGGAATTCATCTAGTTGATTTTATTATGGTGAAGTTTCGCCGCAGGTGCGGGCTATGTGGTGCGAAATGCGCACGGAAGCCACTGGCGCTCTCAACGCGGCCCTGGGGGGGGGGGGTGGGGGGGCGGGAAAAGGGGGGGAGAGTGGGAGGGTGAGGGTGGATAGGGGGTCTAGGGTCTAGGGCATTGGGGCGGGGAAAGGAGCCATGGGGGGAGGCACTTCGACGTCTGTTCATTGTGCGCCACTGTAGAATATTGAAACCAATGTTGTTGTTTGGGTGCGTTTCCTGGGCATGTTATCTCGGCGCGAATGCTGCCGAATGCTAGTTAGATGTTCGTGCTTGAGCCTCCGTGCGCGGGCCCATCAATGGCCTACATGGGGCCACATTCGGATTGTCTGGAGCGCGGTGCGTGCCAGATTGAAGAAGGGGGCTCGCCCCACCCCCACCCCCGCCAGGCCAGGATCGTCGGCCAGATCTTAGGGCCCCTCCAAGCCCCTCAGGTGACGTCGGAGCGCCGACAGGCGAGTACAAAATATACAACGACGCAATCAGAAACCAACACGTCCTTGCTCCTTCGAGCCTTCCAGGCGGGGGGGGGTGCCAAGTGAGGGCGGCGAGGAGGCATGAGGTGGTCAGCAGTGGGTCGGGCAGGGAGAAGAGAGAAGCGAAGGAGGAAGCCCACTTGAGGCGGCCAGGGGCCCCGCAGAGAGAGAAGGCGAGAGGAGGCGATGGAAAGAGAGAGCGCGCGGGAAAAGAAAGGTCGTAGAGAGAAAGAGAGAGCGAGAGAGGAAGAGGGAGGAAGCGAGGAGGAGGAAACATAACAGAGAAAGAAGGCGAGAGAAGATAAAACGTCGCGGTGGGCGTGCCACCCCCGCGCTTGACGACCATCACCGTCGCGCTTCATGAAGGCGCCATCGGGTTAAGGCACCCCCCCCTCTGTTACGTTTTCATCCTCCTTGTCGTCCTCCTCCTGGTTCTGTCCTCCTCCTCTCCTCACTCGCTCGCTAAAGCTATCTGGCTCTGACCTCGTCATTTGCTGACCGCTGCCCCATCAACAGGAAAGAACGGCGCCGACGGACGGCAAGCATGGGAGCCACAACAATTACGCCAAGGAGATTTCATTGTTTTCACAAGTGCTGAGTCTGCTCAGTCTGCAGACTCGGGCTCCTCTGGCTCCCCAGGCTGAAGCTCGCGCTCACCATGGTTCAAAATGAACTCGACCTCGGGACCACCGATCGCTTTGAACATCTCCCTGCATCTCTTTCGAACGTCGAGGCTCGCCTGGAACCCTCGGACATGGCGAGCTCGCCCACCCTCCACGTTCGGGAGCATCAGCCACGCCATCAAGTAGCCGATCGGCCTCCCCCTGCAACGATGTAAAGATGCGTTGCACGACCTCTCCTGCGTAGTCTTCACATTGAACACTGCGAGCGGCAGCTCTGCTACCAAGCGCTTCGTCACCCTATAATACTTGATGGTCCCATGGTCAGTGTTGACGGTGATGGCGTTACTGTTCCACTTGAGCTCACGCGAAGCCTTGACATGACCAGGTCCACTGGAGGGCGCGCTCGGCTCCATCGGCACGTCGCCCGACACCGAGACAGGGCTGCCTGGACATGAAGACGGTGGCTTCGAGAACTGGCGCAACTGTTGGTCGATGTGTTCTTCCAAGTCAATATCCGATGGCACGGACCCGATGTCATCCTCAATGTTGTCACGCATCATCTCTTCGAACAGGTCGTCGTCAGCGCTCCCGTCGCTGTCCATGAATAGCGCT
This sequence comes from Prorocentrum cordatum, assembly GCA_963575745.1. NCBI lineage: Eukaryota > Dinophyceae > Prorocentrales > Prorocentraceae > Prorocentrum > Prorocentrum cordatum. The sequence goes on from CAUYUJ010017426.1 coordinate 63,149, forward strand.
GCCGAGGAACCACCGTCGGAATGGAATCCATGCTGGGACGCGGCATCATCGTCACCTGCTGCGCATTCAGGTTCGGCGGTCGCTGCAAGCTGCTGCTCGTCGTCGACGCCGTGGCCCAAACCATGCACGATCACCTCCATACCATCGTCATGAGCCACTGCTGGTGCACCACCGCCCCGTCCACGACCACGACCCGAGCCACATCCAAGGCGGCCTCCTCGGCGCGCAAGATCCCTGGCAGCTTTCTCGGCTTCGTCAAGCTTGTGCACCTCGGCCTCCGCGCCGTCCCAGATGGCGATGGCTGGGTACGCGCCCCCCTCCACATGCAATCGATGAACCCTTTGTCGTGACGGTGTTACCCTGAGAACTCGTACATGCGGTTGCCCAACGAGCTTGTAGAACACGAGGTTCAACGCATCATCCAAGGGTAGCAAGCGACGGCACACCGCCCAAATGTCGACGAAGTCTGGGACCCTGCAGTCCTGGACTGGCGCCACGCCAATTAAGTCATGGCGGTCTTCAGCAGGGAGACGAATCATATTGCAGAAGATAGGGTACAACGTTGGTAGTTCACGATACTTACTGACGTGCAGCCACAGGTCAGATCCAAGGTTCTCCCCAGCGCCATTCACAGCCTCGACCTTAACAACCAGCATCGGGACGTCTTTCACGAGCAGCTTGAAGTGCTTCTTCGTGCCACGCGCCGCCTTCAAGCCACGAAGAGCAGCACGGAAGCGGGCCACGGACAGTCTCATGAGTTTTCCGAGGTCGCCTTGGCACACACAATAGCCAGCCTCGAAACACTGTGTACGAGTGGTCGGTACCTTCCCGAGTTTCTCAACGCGCGATGTCATGATCTGCGCGTGGAGGCGCCTCCACTCTTGCGATGCTGCCTCCTGCGTAAATTCAGCAGCAGCTTCGCCAGCGGCCTCCAACGCCTCATCGGTGGACAAGTCAAGGGTGACGAACGCAGAGTGGGAATGGGCGTGCTCCGCCTGGAAATGCGCCTGCTGCTCTGCGCCCATCAGGCGCCACGACCTATCGCGGCGCCCGTGAATGCTCACACCCGTCCCCCCGTGACACGTAGCCCAAACCGTTTTGGGAGCCAAAGCGCAGAACAAGAAAAACTAAGACCGAAGACGGTAGGACGCGTAGGGGCATTCACGGGCACCCTTGACCTCATGGTAGCTGAAAGTGTCGCTGGGTCGGGCGAGCCAGCCTTGACCTCCTTCTCGATCTCGACCTGCTTGGACGTCAACTCTCGGTGCGCCTGCCTCTCGCGACGGAGCGCGTCGCGGAACTCCCGCATGCAGAGCTTGTAATTAGCGGTGGTGTGGCGGCGGTCGTCGTCAGCGTCTGGATCCTCAGGCTCGTCTGCCACTGACCCCTCTGGCATGCCATCGTCCAACGGAAGCGCGTCGATCCGTGGCCGTTTCCGCTGTGGCCGTAGCTGTGCACCAGCGCGAGCTACCGTTGACATGATGCGACCGAGCTGCTCGTAGTACTGCATCTGCTCTTCGTCCAACCCGCCATAGAGAAGTGATAGTTCTGCCATCGACGATGGGTTGATCGGCAAGCCAGAACAATAAAGAAACGCCCGCCACGGCCCCATGCGACAAACCTGCTCACGCTGATGTCCGTCTTCAGGGTCGCCTCGACATCCAGAAGGTTGCGCACGAAGGGCAGCCTTGTCAGTCGGACGCGAACGCCACAAGCCAGTTGACATCTCCTCCGAGAAGAACACCTCTGCACTCAGATCCATGATGTGTTTTTTGTTCGTTGTCGTTGAACCCGCTTTCTTGGCTTGGACTGAATGTTCTCGTTCTGTGGAGCTCGTGTCGGTATCAGCCAGCAAGTCCACTGAAGTAAGTTCGGCCCTGGCGCCAGCTCCGTGAATGTCTGCTTTATAGAAAGACAAGAAACCTCTGGTGTACGAGTCCAATGTGTTCGGGCATTGCTTGGGCAGCTGATCAAGAACCTCTGGGTACTTCAGAGCCGCTAACGTTGGATAGGGTGGCTTACGACATCTGGTGATGACAAGCTCGTGCGCGGCAGCGCCCAGCCGAATGCTCATGAGGAATGCCATCAACTGCTGGGACTCGGTGCGACAGCTGACGAGATCGAATTCGGAATCCTTGAAAACCATGTCGCCAATACCATTCATGAAGGCGCCGTTGTCCTCGCCTTCGTACCGTAAAATCGCCTGGTAATGACGGCTACCGTCCCGCAAGAAGCAAGCTTGCTGTTCACGCTCGAAAAAAACGCTGGAAGACCGAAGCTGCCGAAGAACCCATGGCATAGATCTCTGCAGGCAGATCCGAAACAACACGAGATCATCCTGAAATCTGCCACTCAGAATCCAAGACGTCGTCCGCGTCTTGCGATCGGTCGAGTCCTCCATCCATAAGTTCTCATCATCCTCGCCCTCGTCGCCGACGTCGGACGGGCCCAAGCCGGCAGCGCCGAGCACGTCGCTGGACAAGGCAGCGGCGGCCACACCTAGCGGCACCATCGATCCCACGCTCCCAATAGACACCCCCCCGCGGGTTCGGCGACCGAGGGGGAGAGGACGAGACGGGCGAGAGCGGCGACGCCGCAAGGGGGATCGCCGAAGGACGCGGCACGATATCGACGGCGAGCTCGAGCGAAGACCCGACAGAGGCGCCCCGTGGAGGAGAGCGACGGGGGGGGTCGAGGACCCAGAAAGACGACCGATTGGGAGGCGAGACCGATGGGCCACCGAAAGTCCTCCCCCGCTGGACCTCCCCCCGTGAGCTTCGTGCGCAGGCACCTGCAGCACAGCAGCCAGATCGACGTCGGCTACTCTGCAGTACGCCGCTGGGAAGATGCCGAAGATCAGCGTGGGCAGCAAGACCTGGTCCACACATGCGTCGCTGCCCGTCCAATTGTTGCGCTGCAAGACCTTCCAAGCTCGTCTCGGCAACAAGCATTGCAAACCCAAAGTGCACAGCATCTGAACCAGCCGTGGACGACCGAGACTGCATCGATCAACCACTCTGAAAACACCATGCTTGCCCCAATCTCCATAGAACAAATTTGATACAACATGCCTGCGGTAACGGTCGTACGGAGTAGAACCAGATAAGCACAACTGCAAAGTAGACTCCATCCTGTCCAGCGCCTCAGTGCCCAAACTGTCGGCGGAAATGATTCTGACTCTCTCCTGGATGATCGCTCGGGCGGCGTCGATCACACTCGAGCCGTGCGACCCTTGCATCGACAACTGCAGCCTGATAAGATGTGAATCAACTGGTTTCTGAACTAGGTTTAACTCCCCATTGCATTGGGCCTTTTTGTGGGCTATACAAAGAAGGGTGAGCGTTGTCTCACAGGGCCCAGCTCGATCTTCGAGGTATCGCTCTGCTCGAATATTCGGGGCGCCCTCGTCGTGACACGCGATGTTCACTACCCTCTCAACGCCTGCGACAAGATCGGGCTCGCCTTCGAAGTGCTGCAGGCGTAAGCTCTCAACGACTGTCTCACCATTGTTCTTGTCGGTCGTCTGTAAGATGGACGGCAGTCGACCCAGCAGTGTAAGGTATTCGGACCGATCTCCACGAAGACGTCGTAGGATGAGTCCCCAAGCAAGTTCACTCACCATGACCTTATGGCGTTTGTCTTGCTTGTCCAAGAGGTGCCCTCGATTGTCGGGAATCGCTAACACGTCGTGGCCAGGCGCATCGACTCCCGCAGGTATCGGGGCGACGCAAGGCTGCTGGGCCTCATCATATTTCCTGCGCCTGATGTAAACAACTGCTTTCGAATTGTCATCTCCAGAGCCGCCCAGTCCAGACCGACGAACTGCACTGCAAAGAAGGTCGGCAACTTTCTTGCGAAGGCCTCTATACAAGTAAAACGCACTTGCCAGAGCCTTCTCAACGAGATGGTTGCTGCTACCTCGGCCATGTAATAAGGACCTGGCTTTCGACGCGCACTGAACCTGAGCCTGATATGTGTGGGCGATTTCCCTGCAACCATCTAGTCGTCTCTGGCGCAACCTGTTTCTCATCGCCATGTCTGGTCGCGGAACGTCGGCAATGGGCGCGCACGCGTCACTGACAGCAGGGGCAGGATGGACTGCAACAATCGCATGACATGGTACCAGCTCAGGGAGGCGATCGATGGGATCGGCTGCAGCGTTCCAGTCGTCGTCGTCGCTCTGCGCATCTGATGCAGGAGGGGCCGCGACGATCTGACCACCACCACTAGCGTTCCAATCATCAGAATCACTGTCTAGCATGGCCACTGCCAGGTGGCCTGCGGTGCGCTCGCTTCATTGTTCGGAGCAGCCTGTCGCCCCAAAATGGGGCCGAAGGTCGAAACAGTTTGAGCCAAAATGGTTGTGGCAGCTCCCCCTTCTTACGCCCCCTCCTGTCGTGAAGTTCCTCCTCGCCCGTGCCCTCCTCCCCACTCGCCCCCCATCGTCTGGCGTTTGGCTGCGTTTCCTTTGCTGTATGTTACATCGGGCCCCCACGTGTGTTTGATGCACCTACCCCGAGATTGCGTTGGCCCGACGCGTTTGGGGTTCGGTGGGAACTTGCAAGCCCCAGAAACCAACAGCCTGAATCTCCCTACCTTATTTCAGTGCTGTCGGACAGTTCAGGGTGCTCCCAAGGTTTGGAGGGCTAAACAAGTCCTTGTTGGCATTGCCCTCATGTGTCTCTAGAGGGGGGCTCGTCGCCGTCGCCGTCTCCACCGCCAGCGTCACCAACGTCGTGTCGCCGTTTCTGTCGGGGGTGGCTTGTATCTATTGAACTCTGACAACTACGAGGAGGACCAAGGAGGCCCGAAGGCACTGGGGGGAGGGAGGAGGATGGAGGGCTGTCGGGCCCCACGAAAAGGCAAAGTAGGTCGAGGAATGTCTGAACGAGAAGCTGGAGGAGATGGGGCGAGGATGCGTCTAGCACACTCTGCATCAACAGACATTTCAACTACTTACATGAGTGCTGCTTTGAGCTGGATCCGAAATGTCAGAAAAAGCGAGGTCGATATTGAACTCGCCACATACAGCGCGAACAACGCCAAAACGAAAACGACCTTCGGGCCCTCGCGCGCGAAAACAACGAATCGCAATCGACCCGACACCACCATTTCGAAACGACTACGAGGACGACCTCCGAACCACCTTTGGGGATTTCTCAATTTGCCTGGTTCCGAGACTTCTATCCTTGGGTTTGATTGTGTTTGTTTGTTTTCGCTCGTCCGTCGGCTGCACTGGCTGCCCCAGGCTCGCCCGCCGCCTATCGCTCGCTCGGCCCCTCGGCTGGCCCAATTCCCTGATTTTGTTTGTTTCTGTTTGTTCCCAACCCTCCTTGATTGGGTATTCGTTCTGAATAAAGCACTGCGGTCTCCAGTCCTCCTCCTCCCGCCTCTCGCGTTCCTCGTGTCTCCTATTGTCGTGTGCGTACCTTGTGTGTGTGTGTGGATGTGTGTGTGTGTGTGTGTGTGTGTGTGCGTGTGCGTGTGCGTGTGTGTGTGTGTGTGTGTGCGTGTGCGTGTGCGTGTGCGTGTGCGTGTGCGTGTGCGTGTGCGTGTGCGTGTGCGTGTGCGTGTGCGTGTGCGTGCGTGTGCGTGTGCGTGTGTGTGCGTGTGCGTGTGCGTGTGCGTGTGCGTGTGCGTGTGCGTGTGCGTGTGCGTGTGCGTGTGCGTGTGCGTGTGCGTGTGCGTGTGCGTGTGCGTGTGCGTGTGCGTGTGTGTGTGTGTGTGTGTGTGTGTGTGTGTGTGTGTGTGTGTGTGTGTGTGTGTGTGTGTGTGTGTGTGTGTGTGTGTGTGTGTGTGTGTGTGTGTGTGTGTGTGTGTGTGTGTGTGTGTGTGTGTGTGTGTGTGTGTGCGTGCATCCTGGCTACGGCACCTCTTGCGCGTGCCTCTTGTCAAGGGCCAATTGGCTGCGATCTGCTACACTGTCGCCACTTTCGAGGGCTGCTGGCGGGCCCGGCGGAGCGAGGCGCCGCGGGGGCCCGAGCGAGACCTCGCCGTCCCCAAGGGGTTGCGATCGGCGACGCTGTCGCCACTTTCGAGGGGTGCTGGTGGGTCCAGCGGAGTGGGGCAGTGCGGGGACCCGAGCGAGACCTCGCCGTCCCCGGAGGGCTGCGATCTGCGACGCTGTCGCCACTTTCCAGGGCTGCCGGCGGGTCCTGCGGAGCGAGGCACCGCGGGGGCCCGAGCGAGACCTCGCCGTCCCCAGGGGGCTGCGATCTGCGACGCTGTCGCCACTTTCGAGGGCTGCTGGGTCCACCGGAACGAAGCTCTGCGGGGACCTGAGCGAGGCCTCCCCGTCCCTGGGGGGGGGGGCTGCGATCGGCGACGCTGTCGCCACTTTCGAAGGCTGCTGTTGGGTCCAGCGGAGTGGGGCACCGCGGGGACCCGAGCGAGACCTCGCCGTTCCTGGGGGGCTGCGATTTGCGACGCTGTCGCCGCTTTCGAGGGCTGCTGCTGGGCCCAGCGGACTGACGCACCGCGGGGACCTGAGCGAGACCTCGCCGTTCCTGGGGGGGGCTGCGATCTGCGACGCTGTCGCCACTTTCGAGGGTTGCTGCTGGGCCCAGCGGACTGAGGCACCGCGGGGACCTGAGCGATACCTCGCCGTCCCTGGGGGGCTCTGGAGAGCTGCTGTAGGATGCGTTGGGCGCAGCGGGCGCACAACCAACGGGTATGACTTCTGAAACAGACCATCTGCCGGGCGATGGCCATAACGTTGCGCCTACACGTATCCCGCGGGGGCTCTCAAGAGCTGCTGTGGGGGTACTTTGGGTGTAGCGGGCGCATGGCACAGCCAGCGGGGGTGATTTATTTTTACGTCGCCCTTATATCTTGATCGGGGGCCTGCGAGCTTTCCGGTCGCTGCTCGCAAAATCGCATGCGCCCATGCTACGTCATCGCCCCCGTTGTAGCAATGCTGATGTACATATGCCCCGCATTGAGCGAGGGTTGGGTACGTCGCCAGGGTAAGTTTCCCTTGTCCGTCGGCTGCACTGGTCGCCACAGGCTCGTCCGCCGCCCCGCGGTCGCTCGGCCCCTCGGCGTCCCCATTCTATGGTTTTATGTGTTTTTGTTCGTTTTCGCTTGTCCGTCGGCTGCACTGGTCGCCCCAGGCTCGCCCGCCGCCTTTGGGTCGCTCGGCCCCTCGGCGGGTCCAATTCCCTGGTTTTGTTTGTTTGTGTTTCGCTTGTCGCCCCAGGCTCGCCCGCCGCCCAGCTGTCGCTGGGCCCCTCGGCTGGCCCCATTCCTTGGTGTTGTCAGTTTTGCATGTTTTCGCTTGTCCGTCGGCCGCGCTGGTCGCCACGAGCTCGCAGCGCTGCCGACGGACAAGCGCAAAAATACAAAGACCAACAAAACCAAATAATGGGGCCAGCCGAGGGGCCGAGCGACCGCAGGGCGGCGGGCGGACCAGTGAAGCCGACAGACAAGCGAAAACAAACAAAACAACAAACATAACCAAGGACTGTGGCCAGCCCAGGGGCCGAACGACCCACGGGCGGCGGGCGGTCCAGGGGCGACCGGCGCAGCAATCGGACAAGCGATAACCAAGAAAAAACATAAACAAAGCCAATGAATTGGGCCAGCCGAGAAGCCGAGCGACCGCGGGGCGGGGGGCGAGCCTGGGGCGACCAGTGCAGCCGACGGACAAGCGAAAACAAACAAAAAACAAACAAAACCAAGGAATTGGGCCAGCCGAGGAGCCGAGCGACCGCGGGGCGGCGGGCGAGCCCGGGGCGACCAGTGCAGCCGACGGACAAGCGAAAACAAACAAGAACCAACAAAACGAAATAATGGGGCCAGCCGAGGGGCCGAGCGACCCAAAGGCGGCGGGCGAGCCGGGTGCGACCAGCGCGGCCGACGGACAAGCGAAAACAAACAAAAACAATCAAAAACCAATGAATGGGGCCAGCCGACGGGCCGAGCGACCGCGGGGCGGCGGGCGAGCCTGAGGCGACCAGTGCGGCCGACGGACAAGCGAAATCGAACAAACAACAAACAAAACCAAATAATAGGGCCAGCCGAGGGGCCGCGACCGCGGGGCGGCGGGCGACAAGCGAAAACAAACCAAAAACAAACAAAACCAAGGAATGGGGCCAGCCAGAGGACCGAGCGACCGCGGGGCGGCGGGCGAGCCTGAGGCGACCGGTGCTGCTGGCGGACAAGCGAAAACAAATACAACAACAAACAAAACCAAGGAATTGGGCCAGCCGAAGGGCCGAGCGACCGCGGGGCGGCAGGCGAGCCTGGGGCGACCAGCGCAGCCGACCGACAAGCGAAACACGCACAAAAACAAACAATACCAAGGAACTGGGGCAGCCGAGGGGCCGAGCGACCGAAATGCGACGGGCGAGCCTGGGGCGACCAGTGCAGCCGACGGACAAGCGAAAACAAACCAAAAACAAATAACAACCAAGGAATGCATGGGGCCAGCCGAGGGGCCGAGCGACCGCGGGGCGGCGGGCGAGCCCGGGGGCGACCGGGGCAACCGACGGACAAACGAAAACAAACAAACACAAACTGAACCATGGAACTGGGGCAGCCGAGGGGCCGAGCGACCGCGGGGCGGCGGGTGAGCCCGGGGCGACCAGTGCAGCCGACGGACAAGCGAGAACACACCAAAACCAACAAAACAAAACAAAGGGCCAGCCGAGCAGCGCAGCCGTGGGACATGCGAAAACAAACAACAACATGTACGTAACCAAGGAATTGGGCCAGCCGACGGGCCGAGCGACCGCGGGGCGGCGGGCGAGCCCAGTGCGACCAGCGCAGCCGACGGACAAGCGCAAACCAACGCAAACAAACAAACCCAAGGAATTGGGCCAGCCGAGGGGCCGTGCGACCGCGGGGCGGCGGGCGAGCCCGGGGCGACCATCGCAGCCGACGGACGAGCGAAAACAAACCCAAACACACAAACCCAAGGAATTGGGCCAGCCGAGGGGCCGTGCGACCGAAACCCAGACATCGGACGTCTCGAAAAAATCGAGACTGAACTTTTTCTGAGTTTTCGGCCTCTCGGGGCCCTCGCCTGGCCTCGGGGCCGTCAAAAAACGACTCGGGATGAGAAGCCAGCCCTGGGGAAGTGGTCGGGAGGTCGGGTGCCCGTGTCTCGAAAAAATCGAAACGTCGGATGTCTGGGAAGGCGGCGGGCGAGCCCGGGGCGGCCGGCGCAGCCGACGGACAAGCGAAAACAAACCAAAAACAAACAAAACCAAGGAATGGGGCCAGTCGAGGGGCCGAGCGACCGCGGGGCGGCAAGCGAGCCCAGGGCAACCGGCGCAGCCGACGGACATGCGAAAACAAACAACAACAAACATAACCAAGGAATTGGGCCAGCCGAGGGGCCGAGCGACCGCGGGGCGGCGGGCGAGCCTGATGCGACCAGTGCAGCCGACGAACAAACGAAAACAACCAAAAACAAACAAACCAAACAATTGCGCCAGCCGAAGGGCCGAGCGACCGAAAGGCGGCGGGCGAGCCCGAGGCGACCGGCAACAACAAAACCAAGGAATTGGGCCAGTCGAGGGGCCGAGCGACCGCGGGGCGGCGGGCGAGCCCAGGGCAACCGGCGCAGCCGACGGACATGCGAAAACAAACAACAACAAACATAACCAAGGAATTGGGCCAGCCGACGGGCCGAGCGACCGCGGGGCGGCGGGCGAGCCTGAGGCGACCAGTGCAGCCGACGGACAAGCGAAAACAAACAAAAACAAACATAACCAAGGAATTGGGCCAGCCGAGGGGCCAAGGGGCGGCGGGCGAGCCTGGGGCGACCAGTGCAGCCGACGGCCATGCGAAAACAAACAACAACAAAGAGAACCAAGGAATGGGGCCATCCGAACGGCCGAGCGACCAACGTCACCCAGGGAAGCGACAACCAAACCCTAGAATTAGATCAGGTTTGCGCCCGCCCCCCCCCAACAAACAAAAATACTGAAATAGGAAGGCGCGTACAATATATTGGGATCTGGGAATCCAAGAATACCTAGTTTCAACGACCGGTGGGTAGTAGTGATGCTGCCTCTGATAGGTACCAAGGGTGGCGCGAGCTGTACATTCACGTTCGGTGATCCACTCGAATGGTGCGACGTGCTCGCACTAAAGACGGCCAGCGCAGTCGCACACATCACGAGGCACGGTACCAGCCCAGGGAGGAGCCTCGCAGTCATGCCCGACGCGAAGCTGCGGCTACTGGCTGTGGGGTGCGATGGATCGGGGAACGTCGTGGCACTCCCGTGGGCGAATCGCTCCACGCCGCGTTGCAGCCTGCAGCTGCTGATACCCTGCGCAGCTGGAATCTCGCACACTTCACGCGGTCTAGCGTTTGCCTCATCGTAGCCTGTGCGCGTCCAGGGAGAATGGTCAAGAGGCTTGCAGAGCAGCCATGGACACGAGCTTCTCGGGGGAAAGAGGGTGCCAGCGTTGCAGAGATTGGGGAGATTGCGAATGTGCGTCCACATCGCACTATGCGCAGCCCCGTGGATCGCTCGCGAGCTGGAATTGCCCCCAACTCCGCTACCAACCACAATTGCGCGTGGCAGTAGTGAGAGGTAAAACACATGGCGGCAATGGTAACAACATCATCGAGTGCGCAGGCCGGCTGTCAACCAAACGGCAGCTGACCCCTCCTTTTTCGAATGAGGAGGAGGACGACGAGGACGAGGAGGATGAGGAGGAGGAGGCGGAGGAGGAGGAGGGGGAGTAGGAGGGGGGAGAGAAGGAGGACGGGGAGGAGGAGGAAGAGGAGGAGGCGGAGGAGGAGGAGGAGGAAGAGGAGGGGGAAATGGAGGGGAGGGACGAAGAGGAAGAGGAGAAGGAGGAGGAGGACAGGAGGAGGATGAGGAGGAGAAGGGAGAGGAGGAAGAGTAGGAGGAGGAGGAAGAGGAGGAGGGGAGGGAGCAGGAGGAGGAGGAGGAGGAGGCCGTCTCCAGCCGTCCCAGCCTCCCACCTACCCGTTTGTTCGACCCCCCTCCTCCTCCCGCCCGTCGCCCCGGCCCCGGCACGAAGCAGCCCGCGCACCGCTTCCCAACTTTCTTCGCATCCTGGAGTTTTATCCAGTTGGCGGCCTTTTAATCACAAAATGTTGCAACAAAAGCCAGGAGTTTTATCCGTGCAGTGTTGTGTCTACGCCCGGAGATTTTTCCAGGCAATTTTTTCATGTTCTGTCTCCGTACCATCTGCCTCGCTCCCTGGCCCCGCAGTCCCCCCCCTCCCCCGCGAGAGGAAACGTTGGCGCAAGTGAATTTGTCCTTTCGCCTACCCCCCGCAAAAGCGAGGCGGCATCGCGCTTTCGTCCGTCTTTTGCTTCTCACCCCTCCAATGCCGATCTCTTGCTCTCTCTTGCCCCCGCCCCCGTCCCCGCCCGACGACACGACGCGATCCGACGACTCGACGTTGGCCGCCAACACCGCGACGGTGAGGAGACAAAGGAGGCCAGGGTACAGGCTAAGGAGGAGGAGAAGGTCGAGGAGGGTAGTGGGGAAGTCGAGGAGGAGGTGGCGGCCGACACCAAGGAGGACGCTGTTGAGGAGGAGGAGGTGGCGGAGGAGACCGAGGAGGTCGAGGATGAGGTCGAGGATGGAGTCGAGGAGGCGGCGCTGTTGCACACCCGTGACCCGGCCGAGATCCCCTCCAAAGAATGCGGTGCGGACTACTTGTGTGAGCTCACAGGCGTGTTCCTGACCGACGGAAAGGTTCAGCTGCGCCTCAAGGTGGGCGCGAAGGATGTCGTGCCCTCGGCCCCCGCCACGGACGACAGCCACACCATAGTGATGAGCGCAAACCAGGACACCTACAGGACAGACATGAATCTCGTTTCTTGCGCTACGTGCAGCGCCAATGTCCTTGCTCCCAAGGTCAAGGCTGCCGTCATCGACGCGTTCGGCATTCCGCGGGGCTTCATGACTACGATCCACGCCATGACCGCATCTCAGCCGACCGTGGACGGGGCGTCGCAGAAAGACTGTAGTGGCGGCAGCGCGGAGGTCGAGGAGGGCGGCGGGGAAGTCGAAGAAGAGGTGGCGGACGAGATCAAGGATGAGGCTGCTGAGGAGGAGGAGGAGGAGGAGGAGGAGGAGGCGGCGGAGGAGGCTAAGGAGGTCGACGATGAGGTCGAGGAGGAGCCGCAGCGCGCCTCCTGGGGCCGTGGCGCCAGGATCGGCGCGCGCGAGAGCGCCGTGGCGGAAGAGGAGAGTGAGGAGGTCGAGGAGGAGTCGGCGGACGAGGTCGAAGAAGAGGCTCAGGAGGAGGAGGAGGAGGCGGCGGAGGAGGCTCAGGAGGTCGGGTGCAAGGAGGCCCGCATCGCCATGAAGGACCCAGAGACGGAGCTAAAGCTGGAGAACGCGAGTCACGGTGCGGAGCATCTTGCCTATCAGATGAAGCACGGTGCGATCCACGGCAGGTACGATGGCACTGTCGATGTCGACGGGGACTGTCTGGCGATCAAGGGCAAGCAGGTGGCGCTGTCGCACACCCGTGACCCGGCAGAGATCCCCTTCAAGAAGTACGGTGCGGACTACGTCTGTGAGTTCATCAGCATGTTCCTGACCGACGGAAAGATTCAGCTGCACCTCAAAGTGGGCGCGAAGGATGTCAGGTCCTCGGCCCGGGCCGCGGACAACAGCCACACCATGGAGATGGGCGCGAACAAGGACACCTACAAGACAGACAGGAATTGCGTTTCTTGCGCTACGTGCACCACCAATGCCCTTGCTCCCAAGGTCAAGGCTGTCGTCATCGACGCGTTCGGCATTCAGCGGGGCTTCATGACTACGATCCACGCCATGGCCGCATCTCAGCCGACCGTGGACGGGGCGTCGAAGAAAGACTGTCGTGGTGGCCGCGCGGAGGTCGAGGAGGTGAGTGAGGGAGTCGAGGAGGAGTTGGCGGATGAGGTCGAAGAAGAGGCGGAGGAGGAGAAGGAGGAGGAGGAGGAGGAGGAGGCGGCGGAGGAGGCTCAGGATGCCGGGTGCCAGGAGACCCGCATCGCCACGAAGGACCCAGAGACGGAGCTCAAGCTGAAGAACACAAGTCTCGATGCGGAGTATCTTGCCTTTCAGATGAAGCACGGCTCGATCCACGGCAGGTACGATGGCACTGCCGAGGTCGACGGGGACTCCTTGGTGATCGATGGCAAGCAGGTGGCGCTGTCGCACACCCGTGATCCGGCCGAAATCCCCTTCAAGAAGTACGGTGCGGACTACGTTTGTGAGTCCTCCGGCGTGTTCCTCACCGACAGAAAGATTCAGCTGCACCCCAAGGCGGACGCGAACAAGGTCGTGTTCTCGGCCCTGGACACGGACGACAGCCACACCGTAGTGGAGGGCGCGAACCAGGACGCTTACAAGACAGACATGAATGACGTCTTTTGCGATTCCAAGGCGGGCATCATGCTGGACCCAACGTTCGTGAACCCCGTCGAGGATGAGGGCGAGGAGGAGGTGGCGGCTGAGGTCAGGGAGGAGACGGACGCTCAAGCGGTAGAGGAGGCGGGGCGGCACGCGCCGGGCGGCTCCAGCGCCAGGATCGGCGCGCAGCTGCCCGACGAGGAGGATGAAGAGGCGGACTTAAGCCAAAATGGCTACGAAGCCCCCTCCTCCTCTTCCTCCTCCTCCTCCTCCTCCTCCCTCCCCTCCACCACCCTCTGGTCGTCGTCTGGATCCTCGTTCCGCCTTCCTCCCTTGCCCCATCGGCCGACCTCGTCGCTCTCCTCCTACCCCGTCTCCGCCTACTCCTTCTCGTCCTCTTCTCCCTCACTCTTCTCCTGGTCGTCGTCGTCGTCGTTCGATCAGGCGGAGCCGGACGAGCCACCCAGGACAGGAGGAGGAGGAGGAGGAGGAGGAGGAGGAGGAAGAGGAGCAGCAACCAGCAGCAGCAGCTGGACGAGGATTGAGGAGGAGCACAGTGACGCCATCGGCCTTGCCGCCTGGGCAGCCCCAGCACCTCAGGCTTTACGATTGTTCTGGCACGCACGCCGCCGCGGCGGAGTCGGCATTCTCCTTCTCCTCCACGCCTTCCTCTCGGAGATTTGGAGCGGCACGAACCCTGGCCTCGCGGTTGTTGTGGGCGACGCTCTCTGGCTGCTCGCCCTGATGGCCCTCATCACGGTGGAGGTGCTGATGCGGGCGCGGGCGGCCGTCGACGCTTGCCTCGCTAGGGGCTGGGCCGCGGCAGCCAGGATTGACGCGCGCCAGTTCCGGAGCCGCATCCGGATGTACGGCCGAGCAGCGGCCTACCTCGGACTGAGCCTCGCCGTCGCCGCCTCCGTGGGTGCGATGGCGGCAGGCCTGGTCCACGCCCAGGCTTGCGCAGCAGCGCCTGTTCCGTCAGCTGCCCCGGCCGCCTGGGCCATCAGCTGGAGCGCCCTGGAATTCGACGCGACTCTTGGCTATCCCGGCGAGGGCCCTCCAGCTGCGGGTCCCCAGAACATGGACGTCGATCAGGGGGCTCGGAGGGGACTCAACTGGGTCCTGACGCTGCAGGGCAACGGCCGCCGGGCACACTGCCACACCTGTAAGGAGGAGTTTGCGCTTGGCGAGCCGCGTCTGCAGACACAAGGGGCCTCCCGATTATGCCACTGGCACTGCGTGGGGAAGCGTTGGCGACCCACGGCCACGCTGAAGGCTCCCGTACCACCCCGCAAGCTGAGGTTGATCGTGTTCGCGAGTTGCTGGGGGAGGCTTCTATGCAGCAAGACGGGGAGGACATCTTCCAAGCGGAAGGCGCCCAGGTCGGTCCAGTGGGCCCTGGGCCCGCGCTGCACGATCCAGAAGACCCCCTTGGTGCATCCCAGCTCCTGCACATGGCGTGGTGGGACACAATGGACGTGCCAAACAGTCTCGGACACAAGGTCGCCACCATGCGCCGCGTCCCAGCTGGACTGCAAGGTGCTTGGGCCGAGGCCATGGGTAAAGCTCTGAGGGAGAGTGTGGGTGGGCAGACCGCCCAGGACCGGGAGCGTGCTTGGAAACTTGTCATTTTCGCACCTCGCTTAATATTTGCTGCCACTGGAGCCCGGGGTGGGCGCGGGGCCAATGGCAAAAGGGCCAAACACATCAAGAATGACATTGCTGAGCGCCTGCATGCATTTTGGCGCGGGGAGTGGCAAGAGCTGTGGGAAGCCGCTCACAGGCGTGAGTTGCGAGTGGGCGCTGCTACTGCCGTGGACGTGACGAGCAGGGTCCGCCGCGTCAACACGCTACTCGAAGACGGGCAGGTGGCAGGGGCAGTTGCAACGCTCCGGAGGTCCGGCCAGACAGCTGCCGGCCCAGGCGTCCACGATCGGCTCCGCGCTCTCTTCCCCGAGGCTGACACTTGGGACGCGGCGCAGGACGACGCGACGGCGACTCCGCTCGCAGCGGAGACTCGTCAGCAGCTCGGGGACGCCATCGCCGCAGCCTTCAGGAAGGCCAAGGGCGGCCGCGCGCCAGGTCTGGACAGCAGCCGCAATGAGCATTGGCGCGTGCTGGCTGCCGACACCGAAGCGGTCGACGCGTTGGTGGAGGCCGCCCTGGCCTGGGTGGAGGGCTCCGCGCCGCCAGTCGTGGACGAGTGGCTGCGCACAGGGGCCATCACGGCGCTCCACAAAGCCAGCGGCGGCGTCCGCCCGCTCACGGTCCTTGCGCCATTCCGCCGGATCGTCCTGACCGGGTTCGTGGCCCACACCAAGGCTGCCACGCGGGCCGCGGCAGGCTCGTACCAGTATGGTCTTGGGGTGCCTGGCGGCGCAGATGTTCAGTTCAAGGCGCTGCAAGCAGCTGTGCACGATAGGCCGGGCAGCGTGCTGGTGGCGGTGGACGTGTCCAACGCGTTCGGCACGCTTGCGCGCCGGGGAGTTATCGCATCCTTGCGAGGGGCACTCCCTGAGTACGGAAGCCTGCTCGCGAGACTCTACGCCAGGCCTGCCGTGGGTTTATGGCGCGACGGCACTGGTGACACGCGTGAGCTGCGCACCGGCGCCGGGGTGCCACAGGGGTGCCCGCTGAGCCCGGCAGCGTTTGCGGCCGCCTTGCACCAACTGGCGCTACAGCACTTCTCTGCCAGACCGCAGTGGCTCGTCACCGCCTACCTGGACGACGTCGTTGCCGTGGTGCCGAGCGCAGAGGCAGAAGAGTACCTGCGACAGTGGTCTGGGCTGCTGGGCCCTGGCGGTCTTGTGCTGGACCCAAGCAAGACGAAGGTGTGGCTGCCCCCTGGCACTGCGCACTGTCCACCCTCCCTCCGGCAGTACGTGAAGGACGAGCTCCAGGTGGTGGGCTGCAGTCTGACGCGCCGACAGGACGACGACTGGGACGCCCTGGCCGCGGGAGCTGGAGGCGGGGTGCGTGCCATGGGCGCCGCCACCGAGACGCTCCGGGCTTTCGGGCAGACGCTCCGGGAGGCGAGGGCCGCAGGACTGGGGCCACAAGAGGCAACGGCGATGCTGAGGTGGACAGCCCAAGGCTTACCGAACCACCTCCTTCGCGCGCACCTGCAGGACCTGGTGGCCGTCCGGGCCTATGACACGGTGCTTCGCGGCCTCTGGAATGACGTCCTGGGCGTTGACATGTCCGATCGGGAGTGGGTGCAGTCCTGTTTGCCCCTCCGGGATGGCGGTCTCGCGGCCGGCGCGGCCGAGCCTCGGCGGGAGGCGGCGCACATCGCCGCGTGGCTCGACGCCGCCCCGCGGGTTGCGGCGGCGCTTGGGGCCCCCAGCGCCGAGGCTCTCCTCGCCGCGCGCGCTGCGGGCACGCAGGGATTTGAAGCCGCTGTGGTGACGTACAACGCTTCGGTCGGCGCTGCCCACTGCCTACAGACGTCGCTGGCCCAGGGAGAGCGCCACCGACAGAAGGACCTGGTGGGCCCGCGGATGGAAGTGATCGCAGGCGTCGCCAAAGCTGGCCTGGACCACCGCGAGCGCGGCCGCCTGCTGTCCGCGGGGGGCCCAGGTGCTGGTGCCTTCACCATGTTGCCAACTAAGCCTGAACACAGAATGGCTCCTGAGCTGTACCGCATCTCGTTGCGGCGGCGCCTTCTGATGACGGGCGCACGGCTGCTGCGCGGACTGGAACCGCAGACGCACTGTCGAAACACATCCCGAGAGGGGGTGCTTTGCGGAGCGGTTCTGGACACCGACCAGCACCACGCCTTGGCGTGCGAGACGGGAGGGCGCCGCGTGGCGCGACACGATCGCATTCGCGACCTGCTGGCCCGCTGGCTTGCCCGGCGCGTCCCAGCATGGGTCCAGAAGGAGCAGACTGTGCCCCAGTGGCAAAGGACCCGCCGAGCTGTCGTGGATGGGGTCGAGACTGCGCGTGTCGAGACGGCGGTCCTTGACGTCGTCTGGGCCCGCCAGGGCTGCACCAGGGCGGTGGACGTGGTCGTGGTTAGCCCGGACAGTACTGACGAGAGGGAGGCGCGTGCTCGGGCGGCGAAGGCTGGCCTCGCCGCGGAGGACGCGGCCCGCGACAAGGCGCGCCGGTACCCGCCGGGACCCACGACACCTTTGCTCATTCCTTTCGCGATCGAAACTGGGGGACGAGTGGGCTCTTCTGCGAGACAGCTGATCCTGGATCACCTGGACCGCTCTGACGGAGAGGCAGGAGCGTCTGCCGATGCGGTCGCTTTCTGGCAAGAGCTCAGTGCTGTTCTGCAAACGGCGGTGGCTGAACAGTTACTCAGCGCCCACAAGCCCCCTGTCGTCGGGGGCGGGCGCTGAGCACAGTCTGCAGCAGGAGGTGTCGGAGGAGGAGGTGGAGGAGGTGGAGGAGGAGGCGGAGGCAGAGGGTGAGGAGGAACTCGCTGAGGGCGAGGAGGTGGCGGTGGCAGGGCCAGTCCCAGGCCGGTGAGTGCAGAAGAGGAAGAGCAGTGGTAGAGGGGCTGAGGGTGAGGAGGACCTGCAGAGGCAGCAACGCTCGACGACACGACGCCCGCCCCCCGCCCCCCGTCCCCGTCTCCTCGTCCCTCCTCTCTCCCCCCTCCTTGGCTAGTGCTCGCTTGCGGAGCCCATTCCCCATACAGCTTTTGGGCGTGCCGGCCCATCCGCTATCAACTTGCTGCCTTGCTGTGCGGCGCGTGAGGCACAGCCCTGAAGGTGTGCTCCTGTCGCGGGCCTGCTGAGGGATATCGCCCCTCTCGGCAGAGCCAACAAAAGTCCTCCGGATGGAGGCACCCTTCAGTTTTGATTTCAGTTCAGCGGTCAAGGCCCTCCCGCTGCGGGCATGTGTCCTCGGTGCTGTCCTATCCGTCCCCCGTGATCTGGGAATCGCTCAACCCGCCCGACTTGGGAGGCCCCTCGCTGAAGGCGGGGGCCTCGCATGTTGTACAATTCATCCTCGTGGGACTGTCGGCCGACACGCCTGGCCCAGGTGGTCACTGGCCCTAAAGGGGGGCTCGTGCCTGGGTCGCGGATCTGCCGGAGGAGGAGGAGGAGGAGGAGGAGGAGGAGGAGGAGGGGAGGGAGCAGGAGGGAGTAGGGAGGAGGAGGAGGGAGGAGGAGGAGGAGAGGAGGGAGGAAGGGGGAAAAGGAGGAGGAGGAGGACAAAGGAGAAGGAGGAGGAGGAGGAGGAGGAGGAGGATGAGGAGGAGGAGGGAGGAGGAGGAAGGAGGAGGGGGAGGAGAGAGGAGGAGGAGGAGGAGCGGGGGGGAAGTGGAGGAGGAGGAGGACGAGGAGGAGGAGGAAGAGGAGGAGGAGGAGGAGGAGGAGGAAGCGGAGGAGGAGGAACATGAGGAGGGAGGAGGAAGAGGAGGAAGAGGAGGAGGAGGAGAAGAGGAGGAGTGGGAGGGGGAGAAAGACTGTGCTGCTTAGATCCGGGTCTTTATACGCGGGGAACGCCCCGAAAAGTAGAAAGTGCGAAGAGTGCGAAAAGGTCGAAAAGTGTAAAAAAGTAGAGATGTAGGAACCATACGAAAAGTGCGAAAAGTAGAAACGTAGAAAAGCGCGAAAAATGTGAAAAGTTCGAAAAGCGCGAAAAGTAGAAAAGCGCGAAAAGTGCGACAAGCGCGAAAAGTGCGAAAAGAGCGAAAAGCAAAGCGAACTATGAGAAAAACTCGAAGAGCAACATAACAAATCATATACTTGAGACGCGGAAGCCAACAATACACTCAAACATTTTTTTGGGCGAGAAACCCAGGAACACAGAAAGCCAGGGTAGACATGTCATGGAATCTCCGTTCTCCTTCCTCCCCATCGTTTTTCCCTGGAGTGAAAAGCAAAATGCGGAAACCACGGGACATGTCACGGAATACCCCTCGGGCATGTCACGGAATACCCCTTGTCGTCGTCGTCGTCGCCGTCCTCGTTGCCCTCATCCTTTGTCCTCCTCCTTATCCTTTTCCTTGTCCTCCCCCTTCTCCGATCCCCCCCCTTGTCGTCACGCAAGAATGTCACGCCCTCGGGGACATATCACGGAACCCCGTCGGGCAAATCACGGAATACCCCCTGGGGCATGTCACGGAACACCCCTTGGGGCATGTCACGGAATACCCCTCGTCTTCGTCATCGTCGTCGCTACCCTGCTCCTGTGTCCTTTTCCTCCTCCTCCTCCTCCTCCTCCTCCTGCCTCCTCGTCGCCCTCCCCCTCGTCCTCCTGATCCTTGTCATCCTCCTCGCCCTTCAATTCATCCTCGTCCTCCTCCTCCTCATCCTCCTCGTCCCCTTCCTCCTCCTCCTCCTCTTCCTCCTCCTCCTCCTCCTCCTCCTTGCCCCCCTCCCCATCCCCCTCCTCATCGTCGTCCCCCTCCTCCTCCTCCGCCTCCTCCCTCCTCCTCCTCCTCCTCCTCCTCCTCCTCCTCCTTCCTTCTCCACCGGTTCCACCTCCTAGCCCTCCTCCTCCTCCTCCTCCTCCTCCTCCTCTCTCCTTCTCCTCTCGCCTCGTCCTCGTCCTCGTCGTCCTCGTCCTTGTCCTCGTCCTCGTTCTCCTCCTCCTCCCCATCATCCTGTTCCTCCTCATCATCCTCGTTTTCTTCCGTCTCTTCCTGTGCGCGGAGCAAGCCGTTCAGACGCCGCTCGCCGATGAAACCAAAGCGAGCCGTTGGTCTGATCACCAACAGGAGGTCGGAGTTCGGGGAGAGGAGAAGGGGGCTCTCCCCATTCAAGCCCGAGAAACCCAAAAATGGCAACGGTTGCAGGGGTCGGATGACCTGCGCGTGGCAAAAATATGAAGCGGGGACCCCATAGGGAGAAACTCCCGCTAGAGACTTCGTCACGATGCACTCACAGACGGGGTTCCCGCATTCAGGCCCGAGGAACCCAACTTGGCGACAATTACAAGGATCGGATGACCCGCACGGGTACAAAAAAACAACAAAACGAGGCGGGGACCTCCCGCCAGAGACTTCCTCACGATTCACTCACAAACGAGGCTCTTCTTCCAAATACAAGCCCGAGGAGCCCGGAAGAGACGACAACTACAGGGATCGGATGACCCGCACGGATTACAAGCACGACGCGGGGACGCCATAGGGAGGAACTCCCGCTTGAGACGCCCTCGCGATTTACTCACAGACGAAGCTCCCGCTCGAGACCTCCCCAAAATGAGCGCGCGTGTGTGAGCGAATGAGTGGGTGAGTGTGTGTGTGGTGTGTGGTGGCGGCGATGCTGAATCCGATGCTGTCGATGACGGTAATCATGGTGACGAGGGTGATGATGGCGATGGTCATGGCACTGTGGTAAGCGATGATGTTGGTCACGGCGCGATGAGTGATGAAGCTGATGGTATTTACGATTGTGAAGATGATGACGGTGATGACGACAGCAATGACGCACCCTCATTAAACAGCGGGGAAAGCAGAGAAGCGCGAAAAGCAACAACAACAGTAGAAACGGGAAAAACAGAAAAAATGGAAAACGGCCGCCTCATCATCTTGCCCCTCCTGCCGTTCCCACGCGCTTCTTTTAAGAAACTGTTAGAACATTCGGGCGTTTCGCGTTTTTCCTATTTCTCGTGCTTCGCGTTGTCAAGAGGTTCGCCCTTCCCCGCGCGTGTCTTGCTCTACGTTTCGCGCTGTTCGCACTGTTATACTGTCTGACTTCTCGCAACGCTTCGGGCAATTACTACTCATCGTACTTTTCTACTTCTCTACGTTTCGCGTTTGTTTCGCAATGTTCTACTCTTCGTCGTTTTCGCACTTGTCGCATTTTTGTAATCTTCGCGTTTTTCGCGCTTGTCGTACTCTTCGCACTTTTCGTGCTTTTCGCACTTGTCGCACTTTTCGCATTGTCGCACGTTCCGAACTCTTCGCGTTTTTCGCACTTCTCTACTTTTCTACTGTTCACATTTTTCGTACTTTTCGCACTTTTCCACTTTTCGCATACTTCCCCGGTTGTTGGAAACGCTTAGATAGCCGGCTTAGGAAAAGGAGGGAGGCGGAGGAGGAGGAGGAGGAGGCGAAGGGGGAGAGGGATGGGGAGGGAGGAGAAGGAGGAGAAGGAAGCGGAGGAGGGCAGTGATGAAGAGGACGCCGACGACGCCATCACGTCAAACCGCATCTGCCAAAACTGTGAATCTTGCCCGCTCCCCCCCTCGCCAGGCAGCAAGGCAGCCGTGCTCATTTTAGACGCCAAGGCCGCCTGGCTGGCGCGCGCGCCCCGCCACCGGGCGGCACTCTTGGGGCCGCCGCGGCTCCAGGGCGATCGCTCGGGACCGCCTGGGCGACGAATGAAACAGAGCCGACTGCGCCGACGTTCGCGCGCGAGGAAGATCCCGCGCACGCAAGGTCGCGCAAAAACGCCCTCTTCTCCGCGCGACGTGCCCCATTGGGCCGGTCCCCGGGTGGTTTTCGGGCCTGCAAGGGGCTGCAACGAGCGTCTACTAGCAAGCGTGCTTACTCTCGGCTGTTTCAGGGAGATTCTGGAACATCCATTGCTTCGATTTCTTGGGCGTCCAGGTCTGCGTGGTCGAGCTCGACCTGATCGAGCGCTGGCTCGATGTCAGCGTCAGTGTGGCTGGCGGTCGGGCGCGAGGCGAAAAGGCCTTTCCTGCTGAAGCAAGGCCCGGCTCCCCCAAAGCTGAGGCAAGGCCCGGCCCCCCCGACAGGGGCGGCGTCGACGACCGTGGTTCACATCCGTCGACTTCGGGCGGCTGTTTCAAGGAGGTCCTAGAAACTCCATTGCAACGTCTTCTTGGGCGTCCAAATCTGCGTGGTCGAGCTCGACCTGATCGAGCGCTGGCTCGACGTCAGCGTTGAAGTGGCTGGCGGTCGGGCGCGAGGCGAAAAGGCGCGGCTGCGGGCGGGCACTGGCGGGCGCGGAGCAGGCACGAGAGGGGGGCCTAAGGGGATAAGGGAACTTCGGGTGTCCGCGGACTTCCATTCCTAAGTGCACCGTGCAACTGGAGGAGCTGGAAGGGAGTGACTGGCCACGCACGAACGCATCAGGGCGGATCATACTCATTCCTGCTGTGGCGTGTCCACCCATGTCCCAAGCTCCTCCTCGAGCCATCCTGGCGGCGCCACTCCGGTCATCACTTCGCCTATGCCCTCGGAACGTAACGACGCCAGGACCTCGCTGTGGAGGCTGAAGCTGTTCACGGAAAGTTGGAGCTTCACGTATTTCTTCTTGTCGTGGCACGGCTCGACCTGAATGAAGGCGATGCTGTCCTCGATGTCGCTCTTCGTGATCGTGGCTGCCGTTTCGTCCGCTGGCTGTACTTTCTCGAGCCACGCGGTCAGGCTGCTGCAGAACGCTCCGCCCACGTCTGCTACCGCCAGGGTCTCTATCATGACGACTGCGAACGAGGCCGTGGGGGGAAGGGCGAATGTGGCGAGCTTGGTCTTGTCGGAACGGCGCAGCGACTCGAACTCGTCCTTGTATGCCTCGAGCTCGTCCGCGAGGTTGGTGGTCATTGGGTGGTCGACTGGAAACTGGACCGTGTCGATCGTGCACCAAAAGAGCACGGCCTCGAGGTCAACCGCCGCGGCTGCAACTTGGCCGCGGCGATCAGCTCGCGCAGGACCCTGACGCAGTTGGCATCGATGGCGCCCGTGGCGTCAGCACCACCCTCTGGGGCGCTGGGGGGCCACCGAAGGTGGGGCCAAGCCGACCCAGGCTTCCGACGCCGTGATTTTGTTCACCACGTGGACCCCCAGAGATCTGGACCCCTTCCCTGGGCAGGCTTCTCATCGCACCGCATCGCCAGCGGCACGAGAGCTGCCTGAACTATCACGCAGCGCCTTCACACCTCGCGGCAAGCTTCTGGACGCCTGCTGTTAAAAGTGTGGCCGAAAGAAATGTGTCCCACTATGCGACAACACTCAAGATGTCGCGTGGCAGCCCGCTCTTCATCCCGAATTGCTTTTGACCGTACGCCCGCCGGGTTGCTCTCGGGGAAGCCAGGCCCAGCCCGAGGCCCTTGCGCGCCGCCGGGACCAGGGAGGCTATCCTGCTGGCCGCCCCAGTGGGCACGGGGCCGTCTGGCGCTGCGGGCTGCGCCCGCGCCCCGTGCTGCGTCGGCAGTTCAGCAAAACGCTGGAGTGCTGCAGGGGCCCGCCTGGAGCCACGGGGCGACGCGGCCACTCGGCCTTTCTGCCCAGGCCGTCGATGGCGACGGCACGACCGCAACCGAACCGACGGCGGAACTGAAGCCGGCCGCAGCCGACAAGGCGCAGCAGCGGCACGGAGCAACCGACCGCATGGAGCCGACCGGACGCAGCCGACCGCGACGCCGCCGCGAGGCGACCGGACCGCGGACACCCTCGACCGCAGCCCCTCGCTGGCCACGCGCGGTACGGCCTGGGGGTCGAGCACCCTGGGCAGCACGCGTGGTTTCCCCAAAGATGGGGTCCTCAGGGATGGGGTCCTAGGAAAGGATCCATGGGTGGATTTACATTGTTTGGGACCCCAACTTTGAACCACCGAACGAGGGCTCGGGTCAGAAAGGCCTCCGGCCGAGCCGGCCGTGGCCGCCGACTGGCAGGCGGGGCGAGGGGTGAGGGGGGCGGTGGGTGGGGGGCAACGAGGGAGGGATGAGGACGGGGGAGGGGGAGGATCAGGGGCAGTGCAGCTTGAGGAGGGATGTGGGGGTAAGACTTGAGGCAGTATAGAGCGCGGGGCCTGCAGCTGGGAGGCGGGGCAAGAGGCATGCGCATGGGGCAACGGCATGTTGAGCCGCGGGGGCCTCACGAGCCGATCGTGACCGTGGTGCCTCACGCTCGGCACAAGGGCATCTTCCTCGTCCGCCTCCGCCTCCGCCTCCGCCTCCGCCTCCTCCTCCTACTCCTCCTCCTCCTCCATTCCGTCTCCTTATGAATAGCTTCTCGTCGCACCCCGAGTCCAGTGTTTCGAGCGGGCCGGGCGTGTCGCCCGAGACTTCCTCACCATTTAATCATGACCCTGAAGCTAAAACATTGGCAAGAGCTTCTCAGATGGAAGGCGGGTGGTTTTCAAGATGTGGCTCTCGCCCTAGCGCCGCGCACATTCGTTTCAAAAAATTGCAAGAACTTCACGGGTTGAGGGCGGGTCGTTTTCAAAATGTGGCTCTCGCCTTAGCGCCGCGCACATTGGCTTCAAACAAATGCAAGAATTTTACGGATCGAGGGCGGTTCCTTTTCACAACGTGGCTCTCGCCTTAGCACCGCGCACATTCGTTTTAACAATTCGCAGGAGTTTCACGGATTCCCATGATCAGCGTACCAAGCATTGCGTTTTGGAAAGACTCAGGACTATGATGGTGCTACAGTTATGCTGGTTCGCGGTGTTGAAATCCCAGGAATGGCGATCTGGCACGATTCAGGATCGTCAAGACGCAACAGTCAGGTTGCTCCGTGGCGTTGGAGTCCCGAGAAGAATGCTTTGGCATGCGTCAAGGTCTTCAAGCGGTTCTTCCACCGAGGCAATTCCTGTGGAAATGAACCGTTGTAGGGGCCCATGCAGAGGGAGCTTGGAGGGAGGGCCTCTTCCAACACCGTTGATGACTCTTGGGTTTGCACTGGCCTCCTCCTCCTCCTCCTCCTCCTCCTCCTCCTCCTCCTCCTCCTCCTCCCTCACCCCTCTGATCCTCGTCGGGCCGCAAGGCCTCCAGACCTCGCCTCCCTCCTCTCCCCCGCCCCTCCTCCTCGCACTCCTCGTCCCCCTCCTCAGTCCGCGGCCCCGGCACGAACTCCGTCTTACCCAGGTCAAGCGTCCGCGGGGGCCGGGCGCATCGGCCCGCCCGGAGGTCCGCGCGCCAAGACGGGGGGGGCGTGCCCATCGAAAGGGTTTTTCTAAGCAACCATGTGGGGAGCGACAGCCAACCTGGGAACCGGCGACGGGGCACATCCCCCCCCAAAAAAACAGCAGGCAGCGAGGGGGGAGCTCTTTTTCTCATCGATTGTGCTCCACGTCATCTCCCTTCTCCCGCCTTGGAGCGTTGACTGGGAACGTGACGCCAGAAGTTGACTGGGAACGTGTTCGCCCTCCGCCGCCTCCACCGTGTCCTCCTCGTCCTCCTCCTCGTCCTCGTCCTCGTCCTCCTCCCCCTCCTCCTCCTCCTCCTCGTCCTCCTCCTCCTCGTCCTCCTCCTCCTCCTCCTCCTCCCCTGCCTCCTCCCCTGCCTCCTCCCTCCCTCCCTCCCTCCCTCTCTCCTCCTCTTCCTCCTCTCTCCTCCTCCTCCTCCTCCTCTCCTCCTCCTCCTCCTCCTCCCTCCCTCCTCCCTCCCTCCTCCCTCCCTCCCCCCTCCTCCCTCCTCCCTCCTTCCTCCCTCCCTCCCTCCCTCTCCTCCTCCTCCTCCTCCTTCGCATCCTCCTTCTCCTCCTCCTCCTTCGAAAGAGGCATGTGCTGCGTGGCTCACTTTTGGGTATGTAGGGCTCACCTCCTGATCAAAGCAACCCGCTTGGGCATTGTTTCGGGATGGGCTGGTGGGAATGCGCGAAGCGCCAAGAGCCATCGTGAACCGATCGGACCAAGTTCGACACGCGGCTGCCCCCCTGCCTGGCGCGTGAAGCGGGTCGAACTGCCCAACCGATCCAGCCACGACACCTAACCTGCCTGCACTGGCAGAACGGACTGCTCTTCAAACGATCAACCCTAAATCCAATCCGCCCATCGATCAGCGACCGCATCGGATCAATCCGCTGGATTGCCACTGGGCGGTGGCACGTGAGAACCGTGCTCACAATCCTAGTTTGACGACACCCCAGATAACGTCTCTGATTCCATCGGAACTACAACTAATTGCGCCAACCGATCAACATTTGTGCACACAACACGCATCTACGTCGACATCTGGCGCCTCGCATCATCACCCGTCATGCACAGTCTTGGAATGAACACCGCTTCCCTCAGACGACACCTCTATCGCGTTCTCCTGGAATCATGCGAGCCAGCGTCCAAAGAGGACGAGGGAAAAGGATGCGAAAGGATGTAAGATGACGAGGTGGACTAACAAGCTTGACACTCATACACATACAGCATGGATAGCATACGTGGTATACCCGCCCACAGCAGAAGCAATGCAAACCAAGACGTGGTTGGTACTAAGCGGCGGACCCACGTTCTGGAGCGATGTTTATTGCCGAAGGAGGATTGGGATAATGAGAAGGGACGTAAAAGAAATTAACATGATGAGACTGGATCTGCGCAAGGTCGTGTTCCAATTTGGTAGCCTCGGGGATGAAATAACCATACGGGATTCCTGGCGATCAAATGTCCAGGCGCAAAAGAAAGGAGGACACGTCTGCTGGCAGCTGATTGCCATGACGAAGACCACTGTTTGATCCTCCTGTCTGTCTCACGCAGATTTGAAAGATGGTCTGACGTCAGTCTACTCATACCGGCGACGACACATGATAATACACTGATGTCCGAAACGGTGCCGCTCAATCATAACAATCAGCCATGATGATTAGTAGGTGGATGCTGCATGAGAGAATTTATTTCACAAACAGCTATCCTGTATTACGCATGCAAAGTGTCCGAGCGTGAGGTCCACTGGTTTCGATAAGGCCTTGCTGAGCTTCTTGGCGAAATTGAACTCAGCAGTGGAATCCGGCTTGCCAGGTATAAGCATTCCAGCTGCCCATGAAGGAGGGTTAGCAACATGTTCATTCCTTCTCCCCTCCTCCCCCCCATCACGAAATAGACTGTCGTACCCATCCCTTCGCTCCCTGATCCTAACTGCAGCAGCTGCACTCGGCCCTCTTAGGACCTTGATTGCGTCGCACTCCGGCGGTGCAATACGCATTCTTGAAGTTCGCTAGCTGTGGTGCGCCTGGCTTCACGCTGCGAGAGCTGGGTTATAGCGATTAAGCAGCGCGCCCGAGGTTCGCCTGATCCAGAAGTCGTTTGACTGTAACGCTGGTGACCGACGTCGTTGCTCACGAATTTTCACCGCGTCAGGGGTGGTACACCTCTTATTGTGGAGGCGAACCAACACCATGGCCCAAGCCAGCAGGGGCCCAAAGGGAAACGCAGCCTGCACACTCCGTCTCAACTATCCTCCCCCTCTCGTTCATTTGCGGGGGAACGGCAGGGCAAGACTGGCTCAGGGGGAGTTTGAAAGGGGTTGGGGGGCCCAACCAGCAGCTTCGCCTTAGGCGAAGCCCAGCTCCCGCTCTGTTGTACCGTAGTAACGATAGTCCCAGCAGTAGGGGGCGAGCCATCTCAAGCAGTTTTGGTCTCGATGGCAAATGGTTCACCTCGCGCTGAGGTGTAGTCAGATCTGGGTGGCTGGCCGCATTGAGCCAAGCAGCCGCGGATGCACGCTTCTTCCCACTCACATGCAACGCCCAGCTCACTTTAGAGTCGGGGGCAGGGAGACGAGGCGTGAACCCGCCGCCTCTATACAGCAGGTACAGCAGCGACTATTTACAAAAAGGGCAGCAAAAGGGCGGGGCCGTAAGGAAGGTGGACCCGCACGCAAGTTGCGTTGCCTGCACTACACTGTGCATACGAATACTCCTCAGGCGGCTACAGAACGAGATGTCTGGCCAGCCCGATAGGAAGTATGACGCTTTGAATCATGTTTGAAGGACTGTGTACCTCCCATGACCTGTGGGACCATTTCTCTGTCGATGCTTCCCTTGGTGTGACCGTCCGCGCTCATATCGCGGGTGTCGCACCACTGGATACTGTGCACGATTCCTCGCTCCATCATCTGTCGTATCCAGCTGATGTGTCCTAAAAGGGTACACGCAGTCGGCTTCTTCAAGTCTTTGCTTGACAAGGACAAAAAAAAACAGTCTCAGCATCCATGGTCAAAGTGGCCATGATGCTCAGGCCACCCAACTCAAGCGTCTTTCAACTGAGAGGGAGTTAGCGGACCTGCGTGGACCTCGTGCAGAGTCACGATCGTGGGGTTGCAGTCCTCCAAGTTGTGGACAGCTGATAGTCTCTGATGAATAGCTCGAGCGGACCTGCAAGCGGTGAGATTTGCAGCGCGCATCGATCGAGTGAACGACGGGCTTACCAAATGGCGTGCTTCCACGCCGTAGCAGGTTTGCCCCGCGAATACCATAGCCATTGACTTCGTCATCGGCGTCTCCACTCAAACGTCGGTAACCTGAGTCGCTGCGCAGGTCAACCTCGCCCGTAGGGGCCATCGCCTGGTAGACGATCTTCTTAAGGCAGGCCTGCAGTTCCCTGGTAATCGCGCTCAGTCGTCGCACTTGTGTATTGGTCGGTTCTTGGACACTTTGTAAAGAAACAGCATGCATCATCAACCGCACCTGGGTGATTAATGCATGCGCCAGCGCGCCTCTAAGGCTGACAAACATGTCTGCAACCATCTTGGATGTCCGAGCGTCAGCGCCGACGCCGGTAAGTTCAGGGTGTTGTATAGGACGGAGCTGCTTGATGTGTTCGTCTTGGTCCAAAGTAGCACTGCCGTCCTCGTCCTTGGTATATATCGCAGCACAATGGGTGCACGTGTGCTAGTTGAGTCTACACTTGCCACAGGGGTCTTCCACGCACTTGCCATGCTTGTCAATGATGTCCTCAGTGACGGCCATTTGGATATAATCAACATGTTTGGCCGCAAGCAGGTTACTGCTCGTCTCGAACTCCTCGTCGTAGGACGTGGGTTTGAGACCAAAACCTCTTGTGATCCTTCTGGGCTTTAGTGAGAAAGCTCGGGGTGCGTCTTTGGTGCCAGTGCCTGGCTTAAGGCGCTGCAAGCAGTGCTTCGACTCGTCGTCGCGTTCGAATCCTGGGAGAGTGCGAAGCACCGTAGCCCATCCGGGCGGCGAAGTAAAACGCACCACGCGTTCCTTCTCACCAGTTGCCTCAGCAAGTTCCTGGCAGGTCAACCCTTTCAGGAAGGCCATGTTGGTGTCGAGGGAGGCAATGATCCATTGCTTCTTGCACGCTGCCGTGCTCGCGAGTAGTCTCTGGCTTGGCCGCCGCGCTGTTCCCGAAAAAGGTCATCGCGTCAAAGGCTTCAAGATCCATGAAGCATCGAAGCGCCAAGCGTAATCTGATGGCGCGTTCCATGTCGCCCTTCTCGTTCTTCGCAGGCTTCCATGTGTGCACATACCTCGAAGTCATGCTGTCTGGCGCTATAGATATGTCACGCAGTTTTATACACTTGTTGTCAAAACATGTCTTGAGTTCAGTGTAGAGGGCTTTCGACACTTTCTCGGGGCTCGCCTGGATGTCAACCTTCGCGAAGAGGTTGTCTTCCTTGACGACCGCAGCTCGCTTTGCAGCGGCGGCAACATATACTCGCGCGGTGGTCACGCGGCCGGCATCAAATATCACGTTCTGTTGTTCGGACTGGACTACCTTTGACATTTCTGCCGTAAAACAGAGTTCTACATATTGTCCATTTTCGCATGAGTCCAGTCCGTAACTGCAATCTTCGACCGTGGACCACAGTGGGACATGATACGTCTCCTCGATGTCGGAGTCGTGCGGGTGCCCCCACATAGGCAAGTGTCCCCGCTGTTCTTCAGCTACAGTGATCAGCGCACTCTTGTCTTGAATCATCTGCGTGGGTACTGTGAAAAGATCCTCTAGTGGAGTTGCCTCCAATAGTTCCCTGTCTTTCTGTAGTTCTGTGTACCGCACTTCCATAATGTGTGCCTCGAGGTCAGCCTCCGATTCCTCATAAATCGTAGGAAGTCGCCCATCCTCCTGTGGTGGTTCGGCTTCTGAGGCTTCTCTTGCAGATCCATCCGGTGTCGGTGCGTCCGCCAATTCCTCCAAACTTTGCCATATTCCGGTCAGAGCCTGCTTGAGATTTGGTGGACTTCAGGCACTGGATGATTCTAGAATGTGCTGGTCCAGTTATACAGTGCATGTTAAGAGCGGTGCCTTCTGCTTCATACTAATGAAATCCTGGCTTGGCATCGTTGTCAGTGGGCCAACGTGCAGCTGTCAGCGCAAGCAACCGGAGGTAACCTATATATATATATATATATATATATATATACTCTTGGCTAACCTGGCCGAAACTACGTTCTCAATGCGGAAAAAGTTTCTGATAAGGTATTGCACGAGCAAGTGTACCTTAGGAGATAGTCGGCTTGCACTTGTCATCTGAAGCATCCCCTTCTTGGTCGGGACATAGCCAACTGTCATAGCAGGTCTCCCCGCAGGTAAACTGGCCACGAACGTCAACGCTGTCCGCAATGCAACGTTGTCGGAGCCACTTCTCTGGCCATCAGAGCTTCACTATAGAGCGAATGTCGTGCATCGCCGTATTGTACCTGCACGTCGCGGTTTCCCACTCGAAAGATGACTTGCCACTCTCGGGATCGTTGCTTACGACTTGGAATGGGCCATTCCAGCCTCCCCAATCGTCCGTCGTGGTTGTGTGGCGATGGAAATCAACTAGATCTCCTTCCTCATAACCATGAAGACCGGTGACAGATGCCTTAGTGCGCAATGCACGATTGGTCGTGGTTGCTGCAGTGGCCTGCGTGATAGATTCAATGCGTACTTTGTGTATCATCTGTTCACGAGAATGATCCGACGTTTCCGTCGGCTGTTCGTGATCCAGGATAGGCAAGTCAGGGAGCATTGCCGGCTGCCGTCCAAACATGGTGTTGTATGGAGACACCTCATTATAGAAGGTGAATGCGCTGGCGGTAAACAAGGCCTCATGCAGTATTCGTGTGAACACAAGACGTATGTCTAACCTGTTGAATTCAGCTTCCATGGCATGAAGTAGATGGCGCAATATGCCACTTCTGGCTTCGATCGTCGTGGCGTGTTGTCCACGCGCACGCATCCTTAGCTCAGTGCCCTTTGCCTTGAGGACTGCTTTCGCAGTGTCGTTGTTGAGGGCGCGCTCTCCATGGGAGTAGAGTACCTTCGCAAGTCCAAACTGCATCCAGCACTGATGGTATGCATCCAGGATACTGGTCATCGTCCTTTCTGGTATCTCCATTCCAGTACCATATCGAATGCAACGACCGATGATATGAAATATCATATGATCTTGTTTGTAGAACATAAAATCACATTCAACTTCTTCGCTGTGGCATAACCGTATGCCCATGCTTGTCCCAAGCCCTGCGCTCCCGACATGTGTCGCAGACACCTTTAATCAGGTTGAGTCTGACGTTGTCCACCTGCCTTGGTTAAGACGAGTCTCATCTTAGGTTCTTTCGCATGAAACCAACGCAAGTGGAGCTTCCGCAGCTCGCGTGTTACCACGCTTGGGTCAAAGCTTCGTAAGTTTTGTAGACTGATTTGTACGTCGAACCTTGACCAGTCTGGAAGTCGTGGTCGTGCCGCAGGGTTACCCGCCCGTGGCGGTGGAGGTGAATCTCCTCCTTGCTGTCGGCCACGTCTGACTCTGACCTGTGGCAGTCGGATGTGGCCATCCGACTCCCCGCTCCATTCGATGCAGATTGCCCGGCAGCAGGTTCAGCAGCATGTCTGCCTACTGTAATGTCGTGGCTGCTGGCGCCCGTCGTGGGTCCGGCCCTAGAGCCGGGTCTTGGTGCTCGTAGCCGTGCAAGTGGCGGTGCGGCTTGCGCCTCGGGTGGGGGTGCTGCTGGATCGGCAGAAGCCGGTGGTGCCTGTCCGTGATTGTCAGGCAGCTTCCAAGGTCTGGCAAGCTTGCATTTGCCAGGTGTCCGTACATGTCCAGGCTTGTCCCGGCCGTAATTCTTCTCACAGTTCGGACATTCCCTATGGTAGTCTTCCATCTCGGACCACCTGCAATACTTGGGATTCCTGTCGTGTGAGGGAGAGTGTATGTTAACGCGATCCGCGCATGCAAGACGCAAGACATCCTAGCCCTCCCGAAGGCGGTCTCGGGATCGAGCCGTCGGGTTGCCGAGGGATAGTTGGATCGTCCAAATCATATCCCCTCACGTTGGTGACTAGCACGGTGGAAGAATAAGGGTGACCATGAAAGGGCTCACGGTTTACCTGGAAAAGATCGTGTGCGATCTGTACTGCGTCGACAAAAGAGACTGCGTCTTTGGAGTATAATGTGCAGCCATGGACTGTTCTCTGTTACATACCGACGCAATTTGACGATGACCAGCACATCGTCTTCGTTCAGACAGTGTAAATAGAAGGCGGTGGTTAGCCATGATCTCGGTCGGTTTTCGTATCAATACCCCATGGAAACCGCGTAAGCCGGTCGTACATTGATCCATATTCACCTTGCAAGTGCCCGCTCATGTGGCCAATGTGGTCCATGGTGGTATCTGATACACCCAAGTACCCACCGGTTGTTCTCGTCAATAAAACCGTCGAAGATCGTTCTGACGTATAACAACATTACCACATAACTTGATATGTGGAAGATTGTCTTTGTGGTGTTCATGACAAATATCAGAGTTGACTTGGGAGATGAAATATGAGGGCATTCCAGTCGTTCTGCAGATGGGTTGTAGCATGACAACACTGGCGAAGCAAACGTCTAGGTCGGGCATCACTGCATCCTGGGCACCCCTGTTTCCAAGGTCATCATAGGAGCGTTTGTCAAAGTTCCCCCCGAAAGATAAACCTCGGCTGAATGCTAGCTGCGATATACCTCCACTTCCTCCACACAATTCCAACATGTCAACCTTGTTGTGTCGTCCACAGCATAACGTTAGGATCATGGAGAATACATCCGCCTAGGACTCAGCGGGTAGCCCCGCAGGTAATGCGATGAAGGTTTCCTCTTCATCATCACTTTCCGAATCGGAGTCAAGGGGAACGTCGGTGTAGTACGCGCTACGTCCGAGACCTTTAAGGTCATCCCCGCAGTCGTCGTTGCCTTCTTCGACTACCTTGGGTATCTTGCGTGGCTTGATGCCCGTTTCTTTGTCGGCTTTATGTTTTTCTTTTTGTTTGAAATTCGGGCATCGGTCGGTGGTGCTGTCTGCTGATCAATCTCAGATGAACGTAGCGTCGGGAATTCGGGAGTAGAAGGGGGGGCGCGCGGCCGCGCTCAATCGAGGGGGGGGGGCGATCGTCGTCGACGAACGCAACTCGCCTTGGGCGTGGACGTGGGTCCTCCTGTCCGATGAGGGCCGGTTCTGGCGGCTCTCAATATGACCGAGTACGAATGTTTGTTACGCCATTCGGTAACGGCGCATTGTAATTGTACCCGATAGGCTGGTCCTGGAGCTCGATGTCTTGTATAATCTGATTGTCGCCCAGGTTCATCGTTGCCCGTCTTACGACATGGCCCCATTCAAGGCCATTCTTCGGATACTGAACGTAAGTTCGAGCTCCATCATCCACTCGTATGTGAATTCTAAGGTGTACAACACTCGTGTGGTTTCTGATTGTTTTGTGTAAGTCCATTTGATCAATCGATCTCGCGGTCATGATGGCCAATGTTATGTTGCGCCATTCTGCATTCTGAGCGCCTTGGCCATGCCAGTCCAACTCATGCTCGGCAAGTTGAGCAGGTTTCCCTGCAGTTTGATACGTACATCTCCACAGGTTGGTTGGGATGCGCGTGTAGGTAGTTGCCACTTGCAGATATGATCCGCTGGGCATCTTACGTGAACGGTCGGATTTCAAACCGAAAAGACAGCATCGCATACGCATGACCTGCGAGTCGAGATCTTCAATGGCATCTTGCATGGGACCCTGTTTTCAGAAATAGCCTGGCGGCCCCACATTTACAATAGACATACGTAGAGCCCGAGCCTTAGTCATCAAATTTTGGATGCGTTGATAATGTGGCCCTGCCCGCTTCCCAGGCAACCTAACGTACCAGTCAGCGGGCGTTGCCGCCCGCAAGAATTGATAATCTCCCGAGAGTGGAGCGCCCAAATACGGTGTACCAGTAGAGGTCATAACCTCTGTATGTGTAGTGCGGTCACGCTTGTAACCACGAGCTCGGGGTTTAGCGAAATCTGTCCGTATGCCCTCAATTTCAAGTGCACGAGGATGATAATGATGCGATGAGCGTTCATTTGCTGCAGCGGCCACGCAGCTGGGTCCACTGCTGCCCTCGGCAGCCGCGCTGCCGGGTTTGCCGCTGTCCCTGGCGCGCACAGCCGGCGCCTGAGAAAAGAATGCAGGTTTCTCCGCGCTAGATGACAAAACCCGATTGTTCGGCCTGTCGGAGCAAGCGCGGGTGGCCGTGGCGCGCGCCTGCCCCCGTCACTCATTTTCAAGCGGTGGGGGCGTCCAAATGCCCGTGCCATGCTGCGCTGCAGAGCCGCTGCTCGAAGTAAAAAACATCAAACGTCTCAGCGGCATCATCTCCTTCCGCAAGTGTCCCTGCCTTTGCGTCGGGCGGCATGCACATATTGCCTTCCTCATAGATGGCCTGGTAGACCTTCGCCTGCAAGTTGCGCAAGGCGACGTCCCGGTCGGCCGAGGTGGGGGTGGCCCCGAAGGACGCATTCCTGCGATGCCAGGTCTTCAGGGTGATATTCACCAAAGACTGGATCGTAAAAGCGAGCGTTTCCTTGTTAATGGAAAAACTGATGTCCTTGGTCTCCTGTGACGTCATAAATGTATGGGCATCGCTCATAGCAGGTGTCCCCGCGGCTGGCTCTGCGCCAGCTGCCTCTTTGACGAGCAGGGGGGCATCCTCGCGTTGAGGATTGGCCGCAATAATAAACGACATCGACCTTTTGTCCTCAGTTGCGGCCCCGCACTCGTCGACCTTGAGCGCCAGGTGCCCAGAGGGCGTTTTCATCAAATCGGTATCTGGCACACTTCCCATGTAGAGGCTTGTGCATCTCACAGCCAGGGGTGATCACCCTCTCGCGCCCTGCCCCAGGATCAGGATATCCCTCATGTTAGACATGCTCCTCATACCCAGGATAGCAAGGGGACCCCCCCCCCCCCCCCCTGAATCCTCAGCCACGTTAGCTGAGTAGGCATAACGCCTCGGCACAGCAGGTGTTCCCGCCGGATCTCCTTTTTCCTTGCGCGCAACTTTGCAGTGCAAGGACTTGTCACATACAGCGGCACTATGTCCCACTCCCGACACTTAGAGCCTCTTCGTCAAGTTCAGCTTCTTGACGTCGTGTCCATTGGAACGGGATACCCGTTCAAATGTCTGTGCCGTTTTTTGAGACGAACGATGTTGATGCTGCTGCCGGTGTCCAGAAAGATCGTCAGAATTCCATCCACCATGGTCCCGCTGTTTGCGGCCAGAGCCAGTTCATGGCGTTATCCGATGATTCCTGGCGCCTCAGACAGTGTCGTATCATGCATACCCTTGCGGCGCCTCTGCTCCAACGCCCAATCGTTCCTTGTCAGAGACGTGAAGACGTTCATGTATCCGCGGGTCTCCTCCTCCGTAGTGGAGCTCTTCTCGAACATCCAGGCCGTAGGATGCTCGCCATGCATGTGCGGGCGTGGTGCAGATGTGAGCGGCATGTTCATGAACGTATCTTCATGCCTATCTGACCATCTGTGTTCACCGTCAACGCAGTGTTTAGCATGTCGCGTTCTGATATCGCACTGATGCCATTGCGCGCGCTCACCGGGCTCTCCGTCCTGCGCTGGCTGCGCGGGCGGGTGTCTCGCCCATGTGGCATGTGGGGATGTGGAGATTGAAGCCACTGCGCGCTCCTCTCAGTGGCTCTCTCCATATGCCTCAGCCACATGTCGTTGGCTGGCAACGCGGCAAGTGCAGTCGTAGCAGGTGTCCCTGCATTGTTGGCTGCTTCCGCTATTAATGGCATGGGCGTATCCAGAGCAGGCACTGTAGCTTCCGTCGCCTGCACGGCATTGGCCGATGAAGCGGGTTGCCCCGCGGGTGTTGTGGTAAGGACTGCCGTGTTATTCATCATCATCGCCGTGACGTTGTCAAGCTCTTCGCGAAGGTCCCTGAGTTCATTCGCCCCTTGGAGTATCTCCATGACGATTTGCTGCGTCCTGATCTCCAGCAAGGGCATAATGCAACTCAGCTGTGATTAGACCAACGCCCCTGCAAATAGCGCAGGGTGCCTCAGTTGCAGCACCTTCCATAGTGCGAGCCAACTGTCAGCCCACATGAGCGTGTGCAACTCGGCCCCAGCACTTTGCATGGAATCTATGACCATACTGACCGCCAGACCTTGTCGTGATGCATGAAGTGGTCCAGGTATATGGCACATTTGTTAAAGTCACCGTCGCTGATGACTGGCGGTGTTGCCGATGGCCTGATACGCGTCTGGCGCTCCAGAGTAGTTTCACCAACCTCATACTGAATCGGAGGCACCGACGGTGGCTGCGTGGCTGCAAGTGCTACCGGGTTGAATACAAGTGTCCCTGCTGTGATTGGAGCAGCAGGTTGCCCCGCGCGACCCAGCGCCCTGTTTGCCTGACGCTCATGGTTGCGACGCTGGCGGGCCAACTGCATTGAGAGATGGGCCTGCTGCGCCTCGTAAATGACAAGAATCTCTGGGCACAACTCCCCCATGGATGATGGCACTACCAGGCCGGGGGCCTGCTGGTTCACATCTGAATCCATAGGGGTAGCCAGATATCGATAATGAGGAATCTGGCCCGGCACACCTGACGTGTAACCAGAGCCGCGTGCCAACTGAGACTGATAGAAGTCGTCGGCTGTCGCCCGTGCATACGGGTTCTCCGGCTGCGTTCCCGCGCGAGGGTTACCCGTCACCTGAGCATGTGGTCAGGATACACTCGGAAGTCCATCGGCGGTGCTGTAGGGCGCTCTGCAGCTGTCGGATCGCATGTCGGATGACCGAAAAATGCTGGCACGTGTCCGTGCCTAGTGGGTTTTGTCCGGCGATGGATTTGGGTCCGGGACATACTCCCCAGGCGGCGTCCAGCTAGCGCTGGGGAGATCGACGCCGCCCCTGCGCATGCTCTGCGCGGCTTCGCGAATTTGCCGGTACATCCACTCTTGCTGACCAACCAAACTCTCGGTCCTCTGTGCAGCGTGGTGGTCAGGGAAAGCAGGTTGCCCCGCGTGTGGGCGCGGCGATGCGACCGGCGATGTCGCCTGCAAAGCCAGGTAGAGCTGCGGGTCCATCCGAATGCTTTGGAGCCTTGCCTGTAGGCTATTGGTGCTCCCAGCACTCTGTGGAGTCCCAAATGGAGCTGTGGCCCTGCTCATAAGTGTAAACGACGCAGGTTACCCTGCAGGTACTGGCAGCTGCTGCGTCTGGGCACGCCACGGATCGCTGGCGCACAGCATGTCGGTGGAAGTAAGTCCACTCGATGTCATACCAATCACGTCCGCATTCTGGACCTGAGTCCATGATCCGTCAGATCCCCCTGTAGGTGTCCCCGCTTGATACACTTCTTGCAGCGTAATACTGCAGAGAACTCGAACTTATGGGTGGGCGCCGGTTCGGGATACTTCAAATTGAAAGGGTTTTTGGAATGAGCCAATCTTTCAACGATGATGCGTCATTGTGAAATTCGTACATATCTTCGATGGAAAGATC
This sequence comes from Prorocentrum cordatum, assembly GCA_963575745.1. Classification (NCBI taxonomy): domain Eukaryota; class Dinophyceae; order Prorocentrales; family Prorocentraceae; genus Prorocentrum; species Prorocentrum cordatum. The sequence goes on from CAUYUJ010017426.1 coordinate 100,859, forward strand.
ATGTCTCGGGTGCTTCTGATCGTTGCCCCACAGGCACAGGGGATTGATCCATGCATGTCCCACGCGGTTAGACCTGCACTTATCGTTGGGCAGAATGCCTACAAGCTGGACGGCGTGAGTTGGAGGAATTATGCCGCCCCGGCCTGCCGACATTATAATATCATTTGCTGAGCGCCAAATAGCCAGACTATCAAGAAACAAATTTTTCAGACTAACCATAATCAATACTTCGGAGTCGACGCGCAGACCGGACTGGATTCGGTTGTCACCCGGTAAATCTGGGCAAGCGTGAACGAACTGTCTGCCTTTTCTCCCGATGGTATCGTCGGCGCGGCATGACAGCCCTATGCGAAATATCTTCGGGATGTTGTCCCACTGGGTACCATGAATAAAATAACAAGGTGCACCTGGAATAATCAAATGTGTCATCCTCATATACAACGATTCACGGCATTTGATCCCAGGACTGCTGCGTCCATGACTTGGGCGTATGAAATATGTCTCGTACATCTCAGTCGCGAACTTACACTTCTTGATATGGAGCTCGTTTTTCGGCATCCCTGTGTCGTCGACCATCCCAATCGAATTCAGCACAGCGGTTGCTGAGATAACGTCGGACAGTCTCCAGGTGTTTTGGGCGGTGACGATCACATCCCTCAGGTGGCCACTGGTTGGGCAGCTCTGAGAGCTCCACCAATCCATCGTCTTCGTCGAAAGACGGTACTGCTCACAGACACCTATCAGAGAGATGGTTGTTGTGCAATGGTTTGTGACGAGTAGCAGCCGTATGCCATTCTGAGCAGCGGCGCTGTTCCTCATAAGTCAAATTTTGACCAACAGCTCTGTCTGCTTTAAAGATCCCCATGAAGTGCGTCTTCTCGGACAGATACGCGAGCGCCGGGCGTCTACGCAAGGTATTACGTGCAACCTGGCGCGCATGGGCGTCCTCATCGGCAATGGCGGCGGCGTCCTGAATGTCGCATCCCACCGCAATGCATCGATCAGACTCGTCATCACTATAGGGGTGATATGCTGGGTTGATCTTCGCGCGCCTGGTAGTGCGCATACAGTCCCAATGCTGTCGGCATTCAAGGGGCATCTCCAAAGTAAGAGCAGGTTGCCCCGCAGAACTCTGAGCCGCTGCCGATGCTGCGGGTGCACAGGCGCCCGCCGATGACGAGGCAGCGCCTGCGCATCCTCTGGGCGTCCGAGGGGTCCTTGCCGGGGCATTGACGTCGAAGTTCTGGCGTTTCTGTTCATTGATGCGGTAGTACTCGCACTTCTTGTCCTTGGGGGCTGCTCCTGATGCCTTTGATGTAGTTTCCCAGAATCTCTTATCGGCACCGCGCCGTGATGAAGAAGCAGCCTTTGATGATCCCTCCAGTGACGGCGTCCAGCCAGTCCTATGTGTCCAGCCTGGCGTAGGGCCGCGACGTGCTACGGGGCCCTTCGGAGTAGGAGTGCTGGCGCCTTGAAATGCAGCTGCTGCGGCGGCCGCTGCCGGTCCCCTGGGTCGACGTCGATCAGCGGGTTGCCCCGCAGGTCGTTGTTGCTTGCTATCTCCAGGATTCGGGTCATCTGTGTGTTTTTTTATATTATTATTTGTTTTCCTCTTCTTCTGTTGAGGCGGTGGTCTGAGCTCATCAGGCCCAAGTGACTTAGACTGACTCGACGAATCCGAAGATGGAGAAAGAAGTGCTTTAGGCGTTGCCCCTGCGGGTATCCATGGCCCACATCGCACGGGTCCTCTGCCAGGGTTAAGGTCTGCACCGTCAAGCTTTCTGAGTGCCATATTACCGATAATGGCATTTCCCTTCATGGTCAAATTGTATTTGTCAGAGGTAAGCCTCTTTTTAATTCTGGATTTTACGCGACCTGCAGATCCGGATCCAGCGCGGTAGACGACCCATCTTTCTGGAAAGATCCATTTGTTCAGCAACACACCTAGGATCAATATGGGTGTCCGCATCGCACGCGACGTCCGCGACAATGGGGAGGGCCTCGGAGTAGTCCGAGGCGCGCCCTGCAGGAGCTGCTGTCGCAGGGTCTACCGCTTCAGCCATGCTTTCAGCTTCGCCAGCTCCTCGTTGGTCGTCTTCTTCTGGTTCGGGCGAAGCGGGCTTCCCCGCGTTCCAATCGCGAGGTGTTTCCATATCTTTATAGATTGGGATATTTCTCCGGCTGTAGCTTGGTCGTAACCGTTTTCCGTCAACTGCTCCTCCCATGGCGTTGCATTCGGATCGGTGACGCAACCCCCGACCATCATCATGAGACCAGGCCCGCGGTGTCCTGCGATGGGCGCCTCACGGGGCAGCCGAGCCCGCGGTCGGCGCGCGCGAAGCATGTGCGAGCAACGCCATTGTAAAATGTTCGTTCCTGTGCGATAGCCCTCTTGAAGTCGCGCTTTATGAGGGCTTCTTGTGTGCTCACAGCCTGTCCTTTTTGAGCGAATGACCTTGCCTTTTCCATGTCGACCAACCTTGCGAAGAGAATGCCAGTGACGAATATGGTGCTCAGTCCAACCCTTGCGCCGATCCAGCATCCGAGTAGCCAGCGCGGCGCTGAGGGCGTTCCCCTTGAGGCGGGCGTCCCCGCAGGCGCCCCCTCCGCGGGGAGTGCAGGGTCTATCGACCTTCCGTGGGAGGTCTTTGGCTCCCCCGCGTCGGCGGGGCGAGGGCGCCGAAGGCCGCTAGAGCGGGCGCCGCTGGAGCGCGCGCGCGCGGTCGGGCGAGCCGCCGCGGGCCCGACCGCGACGCGCCAGACAGGCGCCATCTCCCCATTCTTCGTCATCGTCGTCGGCGCGACACGTGCGTCTCCAGGACTGGTGGCTTGCCGATCGCTCCTGGCGGCTCATGGAGCGGTCCGAAGCTGCGAATGCATATTGAAATCCTTCATTGTAGCCGAGCCCACGCAGAAGGCGTCGAGGCAGGTCGCTAACATCTCGCGGGCTTCCCCGCAGAGGATCGCCGTCGCTCAATTCCATGCTTGTCGGATTGTCAACGGCCCGATGATGAAGCGTCAACTGCATTTCCTCCTCTGTTGCAGGAATAGTCGCTCCTGAATCCGCGGGCGCCCGCGCCATTTCGTCATCTCCTTCGGCGGGCGCGCGGGAGTTCTCGACAAATTCAATATCCGCAGGTTGCCCCGCGATGGGTCTGCCTAGCCAGTCTGCCAGATCTATATCATCGTGGCCAGTGAATACCTCCTCGAACAGCCCGTCGGCGTAATTCTCGAGGGACATACTGGCGCTCAAATATCTGGCAGCCATGGAATTACCAACTGCAACTGAGCTATCGGCAGGGTCGGCCAAAAGTGACCCCCAATCAACATGCTGTATATCCGAGTCAGTTTGAGCCAGATGCATCGACGGACCTCTGCCTCCCCCATCGCTCCGAAGGCATTCGCGGCGGAAGTGCTGCGTGCTATGGCATATGTCGCGCTCCATAGTTTGACCGTTGGCATCCTTCGGGTCTCCCCGACGCCCCTTGCCTTTTCCTGATGTGTGCCTGCAATGCCTGCCTGCCCCTAGGAATGTCTCTTCATATTGTGGCCCGGCGTGCTGCGAATGCTAGCGTGCATCTGCCATGCAATCCCCAACGCTTACCTTTACCCTTACCTCGACCCTTGCCGTTTCCTTTGAGCACCCGTCGGACGATGTGCCGTGCTTTGCGAAATGGCCTCTTCATAAATCGCCTCCGCCTGCGTTTATGTTTGTGGTATCTTATGAAGAACCATTGCGCCTGGTACTCTTCCGCGAGGTACGCATGCACATCGGGGAAGTCAAGGGCAGCAGCCTCGTCGTCCGAAGACGCGTCGGTGTCAGTGCCGGAGCCGAAGTCGGACTCAGCAGGTTGCCCCGCTGAGCCCATGAGGGCCGCGGCTTGCGCAGGTGATGCCGCGTCGGTCGGCCCCCGAAGCCTGGCCCAGGAGTCTTGCGACCCCGAAGCCCGTCCACCATTCCAGACGTTATTGGCGGGTTGTCCTGCGTTTGCCTCAACGTGGAAGGTCTCGGTTCGGTGGCCGTGACTAAAAATGCCACCAATATTGCCGGGGGTTCTCTCAGCAATGCGCGCATATGACCTCATGCGTTCAAGTAGAGAGTCAAACTGCTGCCGGTCCCATCGGCATGTGCTGGTTTAGTGGCTGCAGGAGTTGCCGTGGACGCGATGTCCCCACTCCAAGGGATCCGAATAAAATAACGTTAAAATCTGGAAGTTGGGGATGTGAAAGTCTACCGTTTCAGCTTCATAGCGGGCTATCTCGAAGCGTGCTCAAGTCTGGTCGATCCGTTCACCCGCATGGACTCGGATGTCAATGAGAGCTGTGCCAAAGTTGAGTTGGCGCTCCTCGTCTGTATTCTCGAACTTCGTGCTTAAGAGGAACGCCGTCGATATGGCGGCCACCTATGTTAACACCAGAACTGATAAATGCTGGGGAAACTCTCATGGCTATGGTCCGTGAGAGGCCTCCCACGCCTCGCTGCAAGGCTGTAACTGGTTGGGAGGGCGTCATGTTGCCTGTGGTCACGTTAATCCAGGCATGTACCTCGCGGACGAATTCGCGGATGACTACTTGACCAGACGGGTCCCAATGGGGGCCGGTCGTTCTTGTGTCGTCTCCGCCACGCACATGTCCTACCGCACGCCCAATAGCGACGCACGTGAGCCCAAAGGTAGTAATACCAATCCAATGGCCTCGCAGGTGTTGGTCGGATGTAGTCGGTTGGGGTTTTCGATATGTGGTCGTAAGCCTGCGTGGGGGTGGAGGCGGCGCAATGTCGTATCGCATGTTTCCATGCATTACGTGTTCGAAGAAATTTCCAACTGGAGTAGGTGAGTGGACTTCAGGAGTGTAGCAGCGCAGTGATGTAGGACGCAAATAAGAGGCCTCCGCGTAGGCAGAGGTGTCAATGCAAGTGTCCTCGCTATGCTGCGTAGTTGTATACAGGCGAACCATCTCAAGGAGTTATGGAATCGATGGCAAATGGTACACATCGCGCTGAGGTGTAGTCAGCTCTGGGCGGCGGGCCGCTTTGAGCCAAGGAGCCGCGGATGCACGCTCGATCCTACTCACATGCAACGCCCGGCTCAGTTTAGAATGGGGGGGGGAATACTGACTTGGAATCGGCGATGCATCGCCAACTCGTTGGCTACAGGCGCCCGGTGGAGGAAAAACACACGTTTCTGGGCAATGTTGGGGCACCCAGGTCCCGATCAGTGAGGAATTGGCGATTGGGGGTCGATGATTCCCCCCATGAGCCAGTCCATCCTGTCAGCGCCCCTGATTCATCCTCCCTCCTCTGACTTCCCCCAAGGAAAGACATACTGACGCACAAAGCCGATCAGTACAGAGACGGGCGGTGGTCGAAGAAATTGGACGATAGGTTCGTGCTGCGTCGGCGCGTGCAACGGTTTGTGACATCGCGTCGATCCTTCAACCTTGAATCGATCGCGGCCCCGATCGTTCAAGGCTGAATTTCGTCGGGTCCAATGGCGTTGCCGTGCCTCTCGGTGCTTTCGCGTCGCAGAATTCAACCTTGAACATCTTCGCCGGCGTCGCCGGCGCGCCGACGCCCGTGAACCTACCGCAGACTGGAGCTCTGGTGGTGTCCGACTGACCGGTCGCCCCTGTAAGCGCTGGCAAGATGTTTTTTGTTGGTTCCCTCCACGAGGCGAGGCGGACCTGCCGCTTTCCTCGGCACGGGCGCGGGGCGACCCCCGCAGCGCTTCCTGCATCCTGCATCCTCTGAACTCCTCCCTCTACGACTCTAAGACGAAGCCAGGACGAGGACAAATTCGAGTGAGAATAAATCGAGAATCTCTGGAATCTGGCGGCTCTGGAGGATGTTTCGGGCGCCGCGGCCTTCTCAGAGCGTCCCAGAATGCTGTAGGAGCGGATCTACCGTCGTCCTACCCCGTCCGCCCCTCCCTCCTCCGCTTTCTGCGAACGCCCCACAAAATGGAAGAGCGCGCCCGCGGGGGGGTGGGGTGCACGGCCTCCAGTTCCGCCCATCGGGGCGAACCAGAACAAAGCTCAACGACTCGAACGGCCCAGGCAAATCGCGCATGCGCTCTGCAGTTTCATCACACCTCTGGCCCACAGCACTCGCGACCACCCTTCCCCCACCGAGATCGCAAGGCCATATCTTGAAGCACGCCAGGCTCTTGTCGAGGTCGACGTCCATCTCAATCCAGTCGCCTACGGCAATAGGCCTCGGCGCAGACAGGGGGAAGGGGGAGTGAAAGTGGAAGAGGGGCAGGGGGGAAGGGGGGAAAGGGGCAAAAGTGGATGGGGGAAGGCCAGAAGCAGAGAGAAAACGTGACATGAGGACGTGCCATAAGAAGCAGCGTGCTGTACGGGCCGGAGCAGGCGAGGCCGAGTCTGGGTCCAACCGAAGACGCAGCCTGTCCGCCTCCGCATCCGCCTCCGCCCCCACTTCCTCCCCCTCCTCGTCGTCGTCGTCGTCGGCGTCGTCGTCTTCCTCCTCTTCCTCCTCCTCCTCCTCCTCCTCCTCCTCCTCTTCGTCGTCCGACGGCCTCCTCCTCCTCCTCCTCCTCCTTCTCCCCCCCTTCCGTTCGGCAACAACAGAAGTGGAAACCTTGAGATGTAGCAATGGTGGTAAAGGATAGGTTGGGAGGGTCCTGAAATTGGACTCTTTTCCCACGCGGCAGTGCATCGATAGCTGCGCTTACGATCTGGGCAAATATAGCGCCTGCCGCTTGAACAGCAAACGGCGGCACGGATGCTCGCTGCGCTCGCTTACATGTCACCCAGCCCTCTGACCTACGTTTAGAATCGAGGGGGGAAGACGAGCGGTGGCGAGCGTCGAGCGAGATTTTGCGAAACAGTACTACAGTACGCACGTACCCATCATAGAGATTGTTCAACTCCTAACAGCTTTGAAACTATGGGGTCACACGCGACACAAGTAATGGTCACTGCAAGCTGTGCCCGACTCGGCAAAGTGCCAAAGTCGAGTCTGCGACGTTAGTAGATAGCTGACTAAAAACGGCGTGTGTCCACACGTACAACGCAACATCAGCGCGAACACACACGCAACCAAATGCAGGCACCGAGCACCGAAGACAGAAACAAAGGCGGCAAACAAATGTTCATTCGCTTCGGCGTGTCCCCGCGCTAGGAATGCGTGCTCCGCCGGCCCATTGAGAGCTATGCTCAGCCTTTGATGTCTGAGCCCTGTAAGATATATGAATCTTACCCACCATCACTTGTAACAGTAAGTCGCGGTCTGTACTGGATTTGGTATGTCCATCTGCAGTCATGTCCCGCGGGGCACACCATGGCATGCCGTGTGTGATATCCCTGTCCGTCATCTGTCTGGCCCAGCTCATATGACCCAAATGCGTGCGTTCAGTAGACTTATTAAGATCCTTGCTGGGTAGGGACTAACATGCGGACTCAGCGTCGATAGCACGAGCAACCTGAACACATATACCACAAATCTCTATGACATACTCGAGTTGCGTTGGTACTGCCAGCCCCGCTATCAAAAAGTAATGTGATCATGTTCGGGTAGCAGTCTTCTAGATTGCGGGCTGCTGCTCGCGCTTCCGCAGAGCAGCTCGACCTGGCAGATCCGACTTGCAGAGGGCGCCTGTCAGGTGCGCGACAGGTTCGCAATCGCGCGTGTTTCCGCGCCTGAGAAGGTTGGCACTTCTGATGCCATGCCCTTTGGTCTCATCTTTAGCGTCTCTGGTCAACCGTCCGTAACCTGAGTCGCCGCGGAGATCGAGTTCTCTGGTGGGCTTCATGGCGGTATACTTTATCTTCTTGCGTTATGCCTGAAACTTGCGCGCGGTCGCGCTGGGCCGTCGCGCCCGCGAGTTCGCGGGCCTCCGCGCCCGCAGTGGCGAGGCGACGCGGGCCATCAGCCAGACTTGGACTATAAGGGCATGTGCGAGTGCCCCGCGGAGGCTAACGCATGTGTTCGACAATTGTGGCAACCTTTGCCTCGGCCTCCGCGCCCGTGAATTCTGGGCGCTGGCCTGGGCGGAGTGGCGTGGCGTGCTCGCCCCGATCCAGAGCGACGACGCCCTCGTCGGCCCACGCGCATCCGACGGCAATTGGCGCAGATGCGCTCATTGAACTTGCGCGCCCCAAACGCGCGCTCAAAGCATTTCGCGGAATGATCGATCGTTCCTTCTTTGCCCGTCATTTTGCTATGTCGCCCGCGCGTTGGGCCGCCAGCCGCGCCTCCAATGTTTCGAGCTCTTCGTCGCGCGACATTGCTCGAAGTCCGAAGCCGCGCCGAAGCAGAGCCCGGCGGCAGGGCGGCGCGCGCAGCGCGCCCCCGCTCTCCAGTCGCTTCGGCATGCTCGCGACGCGCCAGGCCCTTTAGAAAAATAAGCCTCGTCTGTATCCATGGACGCGGTAATCCAGTCAGGATGGCAAGCCCCCCCCTCATTGGCCAGCGCGCGCCTGCTCGCCCCCCGCGCTTCCCTGGGCGGGCTTCGACGCCGAAGGCCTCCAGATCTGCGAATCCTCGGAGAACCAATCGGAGGCGAATCGTCTTAACGAGTGCCCATTTGCAACGCGTCGGGGCGTCGTGGCGCTTGAAGCTTCAGCGAGGGAAACCATCTTGAAAACGCTCGCTGCCAAAACAACTCTTTGTTTCGCATGCAGAGGCTCGCTTATCTGCCATGCGTGAGCTTGGATCTCATCCATGGTTAGCAAATCATCATCTTTCGCCGCTGCCGCCCGTTTAGAAGCAGCAGAAACAAATATTCGCAGCGCGGTGGTGTCACCGTCGCGCACAAAGTTACGCTTTTGCTCGGCGAGCACAACCTTGGTCGCATCAGTCGCCGAGCGAGTTTCTATATGCTGGCCATAGTTGTCGCTGTCGGTCGTGAAGGCATCATCATAATTCGGAATGATGGGGACGAAATGTGCATCGTCATTGTGGTAATTCTCGTCTCAGCGACGTCGGGTGCCTCGGTCGTCGTTAGCGCCAGTGGCCACGACCGAATGGTCTGAGATCATGGTCGTCGGCGCGGTGTGCAATGCTTCCAAGGGCGCAGTCTCCATGACCTCGCGTTCTTCGCGCAATTCCGCGCGCCGGGCCTCAAAGGCGCGCGCCTCTAGATCGGCCGCAGATTCTTCTTGAACCGTGGGTGGGCGCCCCGCGGGTGGAAGAGGCACTGCGGCGGGCGTCTCCACCGGTTGGGCGTCTCCGCAAGGGCCAGGGCCGCCCGTGTTCTCCACGAACTTCGCGAGGTCCTCGTCGAAGCCAGCCATCGGCTTGGTTGACTTCAAGCAAAGTATGACCCGTGCGTGTAGACCCAATGATGCCACGCGGCTCATATATAGTGAAACCGTGGTGTCACGTCGCTATCGTAGTGGACAAATTTGCCAGGAAGCAGCTATCAACGTAGGTGACAACTGGCAGTCGGCGCGTGCTCTTCGCAAGTAGGACTGCGATCACGTTCACCGCGTTCTCGATCCGAAAACAGTTTCGGATCAGGTACTGAAGGGCAATGTGTACCTCTGGTAAGAGCTTGCTGGCACTGGTCATTCGTGAGTCCCCTTGCTTGGTCGGTAAGTATCCGAAGTCGTCGCAGGCCCCACCGCAGGCAGGCCCACGATGAATGCAAGTGTAGCTCGAAGCGCTGCCTTGTCAAACCAAAACCTCGAACCATCCACGCTTCGACGTACAAAATGTGGCGTAAGTCTGGATGCTGAACGGCTGCTTCAGGATTGCCGACCCGTGCGATAGCTTGGCCCTGTCCGGGGTCATTGCGTGCGACTGGGTGCGGGCCGTTCCAGCCTCCCCAATCGTCTGTCGTTGTGGTCGGTCGGCCCGGTCGGTGGTAGTCTACCAGGTCGCCATCGCGGTAGAGCACTTGCCCTGGTGGCGTCGTCTTAGCGCGTAGTGCTTTACTAGTCTTGGCAACAACGGTCGCTTGAGTAATAGCGTCTATGCTACTCTCGCATATCCGATCTTCCCGTGAATGACCAGACGTCTCTGGCTGTATACGGTAGACATGCCGGCTGTCGGCCATGTAGAACTTGGCACGGAGACACGCCGTTGTAGAAGGTGAAGGCGTCGTCACAAGAACAGCTTCATGCAGCAGGCGGGAGAAGTTCACTGGTATGTCGCGTCGTTTCAAATTTTCCATCGTATGCATGGCGTGTCTGGGGATCCCGTTTCTTGACTCCATGGTCGTAGCATGTTGGCCGCGTGCTCGAGCCCGCAGCTCGGCCCCTTTATCTTTGAGGATGTCCTTGGCAGCGTCGTTGTTCAGAGCACCTTCGCCATCCGAATGCAGGACTTTGGCTGGGACATGTAGTGACCGTGTGCATTGGCATACAATATGCGCCAAATGCCGAATTCATAATTTTGCCAAGAACTTCCTGGCCAGCCGCAAACCTGCTGTAAAGGTCTATTAAGTGGAACACGAGATGCGCATTATAAAAGAAAACGTCGCACTCGCATTCTTCGTTGAAATTTCAAGGTCGGGCGGCCGATGGCGCCGCAGCACTGCCGGGCCTGCCCCATGCGCGGCATTCTCGACAAGAGCCGCGCGCGATTTCCACGAGGTTAAGCCTGTCAGTGTCACGGCCAACCTTGGACGGCATCAGCCTCATCTTGGGCTCCTTAGCACGACGCCAACGCAAGTGTAGTTTTCGGAGCTCCTCCTAGACAGTAGCCGGTTTAAAAACTCCAGAGGTTCTGCGGACTGACCCGGGGCGCCAAAACGGGCCCAGTTGGGCAGCTTTGGTGCGCGACGAGTTTCCACGGCAGCGTCAGCCGCAGGTGCTGGCGGTGGCGGTCCCCCGCGTCCTATGCGTCTTCCACTGACGCGCAAGTGATCGTCGGAGCTCCCCGCTGCTCTTCCGCCCGCGTGGACCCCAAGTGTCAGTTCATGACTTCTAGCGCCGCGGGTAGCATCTGCGCTACGTTGCGGTGGAGGGCTGAGTCATGCCCTTTTCGCAAGTGCAGACCGCCTGCCTAATGGACGTGCCGGCGCCTGTGGCGCCTCTGGCGGTGCCAGTGGGCCTGGCGTTCCCGCTGGTGGCAGGCAGTTCGAATGGTACTGCAAACCTGCGTATACCAAGAGTTCGCAGGTGTCCTGCCTTGTTCGAGCCGCATTTCTTCTTGCAACTCTCGCGCTCTCAACGTATAGGGTCAACGTCAAACCGCAAAAAGGTTCGTGGATCCTGCGGATGCTCTGGTGAACCCTCTCGGATATCGTCCACGCGCGCTGGGCCGCCAAGGCCGCCTAGTGACTAGTGGTGGTCGAACGATGGTGCCGGTCGGCGCGCGGGGAATGTTTTCGGCGTCCAGATTGAAGCCAACACTACTTATGACGTGCACTGGGGTGCGTTCCCGCTTGCTGAAAGAGTGGGCAGGCGATTCCAATAGCTTCGTCGCAATGCGAACAGCATCGGCGAGTAGCGATTGCAGGGTGTGCGTGCGTCGCTGTGCTGCAGCAAGTCTCCGTTGCATACCTGCGCGAGTTCGCGGCGGCCGTGGCATCTGACGCCGTAAACAAGGTTTAAAAAGTCGGGGTGATTACCAATGACTTGGGTGGATTTCCTGTTGCAGGTTCCATGCGAATCCCGCAACCGGCGCACTAATCTTTCGTAGTAACTGCGATTGCGTTCCTGCAGTGTGCGCCAAACGGGCATTTCATCAATCCAGGTGCCCATCGGTTGCCCCCGCAACCAAAACCGATGTAGGTCATCAGTTTTTTTGGTTCCCAACAATCCTGCGGTGTTGGGTCCTCGTTTTAAAGAGACGGCGGTCCCCGCAGTCCTCTCCTCCTCTCCTCCTATCCTCCTCCTCCTCCCCTTCCCCCTTCTCCCCCCGTCGCCCCCCCTCATTTCGGTTCGCCCCTAACACGTTTCGTGGCCCCATAGGAAAATGCACAGAAGGCCCCAGTGCCACCGCCCGCATGCGTCACGCACACCCATGTCGACATACCCCTCACACGTTTCGTGGCCCCACAGGGGGCTCCACCGAAGGCCCCAATGCCACTTCCCGCATGCGTGGCGCACACCCATTTCGGCACGCCCCCGCACACGTTTCGTGGCCGCATAGGGAGCTCCACCGAAAGCCCCAGCGCCACCGCCCGCATGCGTCACGCACACCCATGCCCGCATACCCCTCACGCGCTTCGTGGCCCCACAGGGATCTCCACCGAAGGCCCCAGTGCCACCGCCCGCATGCGTCGCGCGCGCCCACGTCGGCCCGCCCCTCACACGTTGCGTGGCCCCATAGGGAGCTCCACCAAAGGCCCCAGTGCCACCGCCCGCATGCATCGCGCGCGCCCACGTCGGCCCACCCCTCACACGTTTCGTGGCCCCACAGGGAGCCCCACCGACGGCCCCAGTGCCGCCGCCTGCAGGCGCAACGCACATCCATTTCGGCACACCCCTCACACGTTTCGTGGCCCCACAGGGAACTCCACCGAAGGCCCCAATACCACCGCCCACATGCGCCACGCACACCCATGTCGGCACGCCCCCGCACACGCTTCGTGGCCGCATAGGGAGCCCCACCGAAGGCCCCAACGCCAGCGCCCGCATGCATCGCACACACCCATGTCGGCACACCCCTCGCACGTTTCGTGGCCCCATAGGAAAATGCACCGAAGGCCCCAATGCCACCGCCCGCATGCGTCACGCACACCCATATTTGCACACGCACCTCACACGCTTCGTGGCCCCACAGGGAGTTCCACCGAAGGCCCCAGTGCCACCGCTTGCATGCGTCACGCGCACGCATGTCGGCACACCTCAAACACGTTCCGTGGCCCCACAGGGAACTCCACCGAACGCCCAAGTGCCACCGCCCGCATGCGTCGCGCACAACCACTTCGGCACGCCCCTCACGCGTTTCGTGGCCCCACAAGGAGCTCAACCGAAAGCACCAATGCCACCGCCCGCATGCGTCGCGCACACCCATGTCGGCACACCCCTCACACGTTTCGTGGCCCCACAAGGAACTCCACCGAAGGCCCCAATGCCACCGCCCGCATGCGTCACCCGCACCCATTCCGGCACGCCCTCACACGTTTCGTGGCCCCACAGGGAGCTCCACCGCAGGCGCCAGTGGCTGCGTTCACATGCGCCCACCGCACCCATTTCGGCATATCCATCACACGTTTCGCGGCCCCACAAGGAACTCCACCGACGGCCCCAATGGTTGCACGTTCGGCGGCCCTATAGGGAGTTCCTCCGAATGCGGTGCATGCAACGACGGCACTCACAACTGCATATGGTTGGGTCCTTCGCCAGGCTAATGTTTGGAATGGTGCCGCAAAAAGGTTATGTGTGGCAAATCTTCTTTACGGCGTTCTCACCACGTGGTGTAGTTAATCATGGAGTTGAAGTAGGACGGTGAAACCACTGTGCGGCAGGCGGGCTGTAATATCGCCAAACCTACTCTGCCCGTGCGCAAGTAGTGTAGTATTACCTGCTGTACATTTTTACCTCCAAGATTCACGCAGGTGCTTTTATCGACATTGCCACCCGACGACGCTTGAAGGCAAGCTGACAGATGCCTCCGATTACGCCGCAAAGTTCCAACCTGTCCACACACTTGCGCTGTCCATAACATAGTGTCGGCATGGAAGTAAACATGTTGGCACGCGTCGATGCAATCAGCTTCTCTGCAAATATCGCGAGGAAGATGGACCCTCCCGCATCGGAATAGTCGGCGTCGAGGGGTGCGTCGGAACTGTAGTATACGCTGCAGCCAAGGCCCTGAAAACTTTCGCCGCAATGTTTGTTTCCCTCTTCGACTACCTCCAGAATCCTCTACGGTTTGATAACTGCATCTTTGTCGGCCTTTCGTTTCTTGTTGTTTTAGTATGATTCAGTCGGGCACGTCGGTTCAAGAATATGAAAGTCAGAAACCGGCGGCGGCCCAGAGAGCGGGGGGGGAACAACATCTTGCATGACGACTGTGTTGGGTGTCTTTGGGTGTTCCCGCTCCGATTTCCCCGCAAGTAGAACTGGTCCTGGGTCATTCCCGCCGAGAATGAATGGCGCGCGTGTTGTTTGTTCCGAATGGGAGTATTGAGCACCGATCATCACCAATAGGCTGGTCTTTGACGCGTGCATCTTGAATGATCTTATCCGTGTCAAGGTCGCGCGTCATTCAATGGGGAACACAGCCCCGCTGCTTTGGACCTCTGATCGTCGAGCTGCACGTATCGTGCAACATTTCGGTGAGTGCGCCTTCGCACATTTGATAGCGTTTCCGATGTTTCCTCGTGGTGGTGGTATTGGCTGGTCTGCTCAAGCAGATGATGAGTAAGCTTCACCAAGACTTGGTTTCTCCATTCGGCGCGTCGTTGGCTGTGACCGTGCCGATCCGAGGCGCGTTGGTTTGCGTCGGTGCGCCTGCGCCTACGCGCAGTAAGTAGCAGATTTCCGGCTATGCGCAGTCACAGCCGGAGTAGGAACTGCTGGGCTGTGTGTCCCCGCGGTCGTACTTGGGCCTAACGTGGCATAGACGCATGCGCGTGGTCGTTAAAGGTCTGTCCTCGATCGCATCCTTGGTCGGCCGTAGCTTCCACGTGTACCCTGGGCGGCCAATCATCCCGATGTGCATCTTAAAGCCCGTAGCCTTGGTTAGTGAATTGCGCACCTGCTCCCGATGTGCCCCTTATCCGCCTCCCCGGCGCATGCGCGCGCCAATCGGCTGGAGTACAGGCCCATGGTAAGGCATCGTCTCCAGCTAGCATAGTACCTAGATGCTGCGAACCGCTAGACGACGGAACCCCGGCGTGCGCCACTTGGTCACGCGTATCCTCGGAGGCGAAGTTGGGCGGAAGCGATGCGAATATCCCCAATGATACGGCGATGTGTAGCGATGATTTGCCAGCCCCCAGGCAGGTGGTCAGCGCTGGCTCACTTGTTGAGCATGCTGAGGGCCAGCTCACCTCAGCCTGCCCCCCTCAGCCGACATGGCCGGCAGCTGCGAAGCTGATCGCCTGGTGCATGCCGAGTGCATGCCGATCTCCTCCACGACCTGGTCGGACTCGGTCATGAGGTGCGTGGCATCGGGTCATAGTGAGTCTGGCCGCTGTCTGAGCTCCCGTTTGCACTGGCCGCGCTGTTCGGGCCCCGCGCGCTCGCATCTCCGCTCGGACTGTCAGCGGCGCCCATCGCGAAATGGCGCGCCCGCTGCCAGGAATTAACTGCCGCGTCCACCCGCGCATTCACGAAGTTCTTCATGACATTTATCAGAGCACTACATCAAGATCGACGCGAGGGTCGATGCGACGGGCCTGTGTCGCATGATAACAATTGAGCTGATTATTCACAGTCTCCGATGGCCTCTCTGGGCTTGTCGTTTGCGCCAAGCCGTTGAGCCAGGTCACGCTGAAGGATGCCCATGGGCGGTCCAGCGCCTCCCGGCTGCGTGTGCCTGTTGATGCGCGTCTGCGTCTCCGCATTGGTGGATGCGTCGCTGCTGGCAGACTCGGACTGCGTTCCAGCGTCAGCGAAGTTGCACGCAACCTCGGTCATCTTATACTGCTTGGCCCTGGCTCCATCAGCTTCACTGCGAGTGCTGAAGCATGTCGGGTCTGGCGCGGCAGGACCTGGATCGCGGGTAGACTGCGCGCCGAGGAACTGGGGGGCGGGGGGGCGGGGCGCCCGCTGATGTTTTCTTCTCCCGGCGGAGGATCCTCGCACTGGGCCTCGTCGAGGAAAATGGCCCCCCCCTCGTCGCGCGCCGCGAGGATCGCGCGTCGCCATTGGCGGCTGGCAAGCCCGAGCAAGGCTGGAATGTCGGCTCAGCTCCAGCGTCCTCCGCGATGATGTTGGCGACGAACGTCTCGATTTGCCGCTTTTTCAAGTAATGTCCCGAGATGGGGAACTTGCCCAGGGTGCGGCACATCACCGATCCGCCGCCCACCGCATTGACGCACAACGTCTCATGGAGGGCACGCCCGGGCGCGTTGAAGCCCCAATGCCTCCCCATTTCTTCGAAGTGGTTGTCGACATTCTGGCCTATAATGTTGACGTTGGAACCAATGTCCACCAGGGTCGAGAGCATGCCATCTGGCAAGATGATGATCGGCTCCTCGACGATGACTTCTTGGCCGTTCGGGCTACTGATCTGGAAGGCTTCGGCACCCACGCGCCGCCTCCGCCTGCGCTCGAGTGCCCGCTCTCCGCGTGGGACGCGCCCAGATGCAGCTTCCCAGTCGGAGAGCCAGCCGAAATTCTCGTCTGCTGTCGGTGGTGCCAGCTCCAATATCATCTGGATGTTGGGGTCGGTACTCGTGATGATATCGGCGCGACGCCACGAAGAGCGTCTTCGCTTTTAACCACGTGCGCGACCTCACGGTTCGAGCTAGCGTTGCTGCGCAAACTCCGCGGTGAGCCGACGCGGCGCGGCGGCCCCCCCGTACGCTGAGCGACTTAGCTTCTGGCCAACGCCTGCACTTCGGCCCCTGCCCTGCTGTTCCAGCCTGTCAAGCAGAGGGTCGCTGACAAGCTCGTGTCGCGCTGATTCGGGCGCGGGCTCTGGCGCCGGCGTCGGCGTCTCCGCGGTGATCGGAGCATAAGTCGTGACCGTCACGTGGTGTGGCGCGTCAATTAGCGAATCCCCACGCGATCGGGCAGGCTGCCGCACGTCGCGCAGCTGGCGCTGCAGGTCGGCCATCTGCGTCTGCAGCGAGAGGATCTCGACGGCCTGCATTGGCTCAACGTCCTCTCCTCTTTGGCCAACATTGGGGTGCGATGCCACTACGGCGCCGGGGCCGCGACGCACTCAGGGGGCCTCAATAGGAGCTCCCCTCCACCGGTTCAGCATGTGAGCGCGGTTAAAGCCATCCCCCAATGAGCCGTGGCATTGCTGGCCGCACTGAAGGCGCCAGAGCGTGTCGCGCTGCTGGAACGTCTGCGGGCATATCGAGCTCTGTGTGAACTCGATGTCCGACACGATTGGTGCCTGGGCATTCGGCCTGTTGCGCCCCTGCCTGTCTTCGGTATTCTCGTTGGCGCTGCATGCTGGCGGTGGTCGGTCCGAACGAAGACGACGGCGCATCGGCGCCCGTCCGCGCGCCCCCCATGCTCGGCGCGCTCGGCAGCCCTGGCAGCGGCGCGTCGCGTATCATTGCGTGCGCGGTTAGCTGCGACAGAGCTCTGCTGTGCAGTCATGTTCGCTTGCGTCGCGTGGTAGATGTCCCTGATGCCCTCGGTGATCGGGGTCGTCGGCGCTGGAACGATCGCCCCAGGTCTCCAGCACTTGCGTCTCCGCATCCAGCGGTGTACATTGTCATGACATGTGGGGGTCGACCACTCTTGCGGCCAAGAGCCCGTGGAAATCTCCCGCGTATGCCAGTTGTTCGGCATGGTGCGGCCCGCGCGTTCCCGCCCGCTCTGCTCGCGGAAATACTCGGGATACATGGGCGCATCCATATGGGTCGGCACGGGTGCACTCAGAGGAGATCCTCCCAGCATAGGACGCATGGCACATGCAAGAGTGTCTGGGGGGCGGCCAGCAACAGTTGGGTCAGGGCTCAGGGCTTGGGTCTGGACTCTATGCGCATGAGGGAATCCAACCTCCAATCCACCTCTATAGCCTGCCCTTGACACCAATGCCGACGAAGGCCCGCATCTGCTGCGTGCCCTCTTCCTTCTGCTGTTGGATAAAGCTTTGCCGCTGGTTGCGTGAATCCCAGGTCGTTGACTGTTCATGCGCGTTCCATGGCTGTCGTGGTGCTGTTGGTGCTGCAGTCGCGCTGCCAGCAAGTGGCATCATGCGCGTCATCTCTGCTCGTAAGACCAGGCGCTGACGTGGCTGCTGGGGCCGATGCTGCAGGTCCGCGGCGGTCGACGCCTGGTCAGGCGGCGCCGCGAATGGCGTGTCGGGGGCGCGCTGGCTCGCCGGGGGGCCCAGCTCCATCGGCTCGAACCTGGCGGGGCCTTCGGCGCTTGAAGGCCGCCTGGGAGCTGCAGCGATGCCGGGTGGGCCCGCGCTCGCTTGCCAGCCGGCTGCAGCGGCCCAGGGATCAAACTGGGCGAGCTGCGCCACGGGAGCTTCGATGGCAACGGGCGCGGCGGGCGCCGTGGCGCCCCCGACTGCCGGTGTAGGGATGGCCCGTGACTGCGCCGACCCTGGCGATGGTTGCGTCTCCGCGGCCGGGATAAAAGCGTCTCCGCTGGTCATGTAGACCCGTGTCGCCCGTGATTCCACGCGGCGTTTTCACGTTTGGACCGAGTGCCTCTGGGCAACGCCGCCCGAGCTCCAGCTCGGCGCGCATAAACAAGAACCACGCCAAACAAACAAAGGGTCTACACACAAAGGGCCACACCAAACTTGGCACGCATAGCGCCCCTGCGTTGAAACAAGCTGCGAGATGCACCTGGGCGAAAGGCGCCCGCGGTCGTTCCCCGAGGCCAGCAATGTCATTGGCGGGCCCCCGCGTCTCCGCATAACCAGCTTTGGATGCGGGGGTCGTCAGGCAGGTGGGGGCATCCGCGCGTGAACTGCCGCCCCTTCCCTTGCTGACCCAGGCGGTTGCGGCGGGGGTCGTCCTCCGTCCGGCGCGAGTGGCCGACTCTGAGGATGGCCTCGAGGTGCTCCTCCTTCGCGCCGTCGATGACATGCATCCTGCCCTCGAGGGGCGCGACCTGCCTGTGCCGGGGGGGGGCGCGGATGCACAAGATGAGGCCGCTGTAATCGTGGCCCTAGACCGATCCTCGACCTCCGCGACCATCGTGAGGACCAACGCGATGAAGTGCGCCCATGTCATCCTCCTCGGGCCCCGCGCACCTCGTCGCCGCGCCGTGCTCGACGCCGCCCTTCTGGCTCTCGAGGACGTCGGTCGCCCTGGCCCAACCATCGTCTACATTGTAGACCATGAGATCGTTGGGGAACTCCTTGTCGCACTGGTCCTTGCCGCTGTAGTATTCGAACGGTCGGTGGCGCAGGATCCGCGGGGACCATTGCTGATGGTGAACAATTCGGTAGAGTTGAAAATGGCACCGCCTCCGTCGCCATCCGCATGGGCGGTTTCTCACGGAGGAGATTGCGTGCCCGCTGGCGTTCCCGCCCACCTGCGTCCTTGGCCGGTCTGGCACCCTTGATCTCGCGGGTGGCCACAAGGAAGTGATCAACGTAGACTGGGGCTTCCCATTATGGGTCATCGGCCTCTGGCGCGCGCCCCCGCGGAGTGCCGGGCCCGCCCCCGTCTGCGCCGCGAGAATCCGCCCCCGGATGAGGGGCGTTCCCGCCCGATGACGGGGCGGCCCTTGACTCCGGGCCCTTGCCCCGAACAGTTGCCAGCTGCAGAGCAGGTCGCCAGTGTCCGCGACGTGCCAGCTCATCCCCTGGCTCCGCGGGACGGGCAGCAGCGTGCTGTTTAGGTACCGATGTTGAACTGCCTGAAAACATGGGGGCCGCAACTGCCGCGCCGCGCCTGCCCCAAAAGAGCGCTCCCGCTCGATCTCAAGAAAATCCTTGGGGGGCGACTGGGGGTCAGGTCGCGTTCCCGCCGCGCCCGAGGCGGCCTCGTCGGCCGTGCGCTTCGCGGTGGGCGCGAGGACTTCTTCTGCGCGGGTGCTCTCTTGATCCTTGGAGCTTTTTGGCGTCTCCTCCAATGGGGCATCGCGCGAAACTGCTTTGGAATGGGCCGAGGAGGGAATTGGCGAGACACTGGTGGGCCTGGTCGCGCCCGCGACGCGCTCGTCGGAACTTGGGCGCGCGCGCCCGCCTGCGCGCGCCTAGCCGGCCTTCCTCCTGGACGACCCAAGGGGCTCTGAGGGCGCGGCGGCGCCGGGCTCAGCGCGCTTTTCCTTCTCGCCTTCAGGCGCGTCGCCAGCGTCTCCGCGATCGCCCCCGAGCTCGCCCAGGTGCCAGAACCAGTTGAACTCCTTGAGCTCATGGTCGCACGGGAGAGGGCCCCAGTCGCGGACAATGCCGTCGTGGTCGATGGCGCCATACGGCGCGCTGTTCCTGAGACGTCGCAGGCACGCGTCGCGCGACGCCGTCGCCATGCCGAGGCGCCCGTGGCGCAAAGCCCCGATTCGGTGACCTGCTGTTTCTGTTTGTGAGACAGTTGGGACGGTGTTCCTGGCGCTCGAAGCACGCGCAGATGCGGCGCCTTGAGCGGTGGCCGACGCGGCCCCGCCTGGTGCCTCGCACTTCCGCGCGCCCACGAGCGCGGCGACCCCGCGAACCCGGAGTGATCTGGCTGGCGTCATCGCGCGCGAGGTTCCTCTCGGAAGGCCAATGGCGCGCCGCCTCTTCGGTGCGCCCGCGCGCCGCCCATGAGTCCAGGTCTTCCCAGGGCAACGGCGGGCGCCAGGCTCGCGGGCCACCCCGGTCGGGCGGCGCCCAAGCTGGGCCGCGCAAGTGCGCGCGCGGGCACGAAGGACCACGAGTGAACCTGCGCCGGGATGGCCCTATCCAACGCCAATCATATCATCAGCTACCAAGTCAAAGAATACTCCAGCGCGCTGCCATAGCGCGCCCCCGCGCGTCGCATTGGCCATGGGCGCCCCATGCGCGGCCCCGCGCGCGTCGATGGTAGCCCCCATGTCAGTTGACATAAGCGTGGCCCCGCGCGGCTGGACATCTGGCTAAGGTAGTCCTGCGCCACATAGCTCTTCAGCAGTGGCAGGGTCGTCTCTGCCGCCGAGACGTCGCCGTCGCAAGAACTCATCTCGCCCTCGAAGTTGTTGATCGAGAAATCGACGCCGAGATCCGCCAGGGCATGGACCACGGCGTCGCGCGTGACCGCGCTGCGCGCGCGGAGCGACGGCGATTGTGTTCCGCAAGTCGGCGCGCTCGACGTCTTCGGCGCTTGGTTGGGCCGTTATAGGGGTAGCGGCGTCGCCCTTCCCATTCCCTTCGCACACGGATTCCGATAGTCGCTGTCACTGCCGGGCCCCCTGCATAGCACCCTCTTCCCAGACCGGCCCATGGGTTTCAGCTTGCTGCGTTTCCACGCCACGCCCGCCAAGGGCGCCGTGAAAGTTGCGGAGCCACGGCCGCGCCACCGACGGTTGCGGCGCCCACCCTTACCGCGCCCCTTGCCCCGTCTGCGACAAATCTCCCCGACCGCCCCACGGGCCCGTCGGATAGGATTCCTGACGAACCGCCTCCACCGACGTATTGCGCGTTGATACCCAAGAATAAAGATTCAGCGGTCTCCGCGTCTCCTAGTCCGCCGGGCATGTTTGCCGCGTTCAAGCGTTCGACTCCGCCCGAAGATGCCGCGCCGGCATCAGTACCAGAGTCGAAAAGCGAGTTCCCGTTGGAGGCTGAATCCCAAATTGCGGTCTGACTGTCCGGCGCAGTGCAGGAGGCAAGGCGGTGGGCTGTCCCCAACCGTGGTGTGATGATTATGATGCAGACCTGCGCCAGCTCCCTGGCCAGCTAGCGCATCTGCGGCTTCCTCTGGGCTGCGCGGGTCGCCTGCCCAGATGTTGATAGGTGCGGCCGCGTCGCTGCCTGCAGTGGCCATGCATGCATTCGCGTGCCCGCGCCTTCCGCCCCCCAAAGATACATTGCTAAGATTGCTGTGTGCGCGCTCGGCTAAATGACCGAAGTTGCGCACGCGGTCCAGCAACTCGTCGCATGACTGCTGCGCGCGACGCATGGCCATTCAGCGGGTGGAGTAGCTGAGCAGCTCTGCCAGGGCGGAACCGTCTGAAGAGCACTGCGGTGAGTAACTGAAGCTTCGGTATGGCAGAGCCTGCGCAATCGGCTTCAAGACGGGCGATCTCGAACCGAGCGAAGATTGAATCCGTTCTCTCGCCAGGCTCGGGCCTGAAGTTGTTGAGCGCCGTTCCTGAAGCGAGCTGGCACTCGTCCCCTAGGTCCTCGAACTCGGCGCGAAGGAGAAACATGATAAGCGTGGCGGGGTCAGTGTGTGTAGTGTAGTCACGCCGTGGTCGATGATCTGCGGCGGGGTCTTGCATCGCGATAGTGCAACCCACCCCGCGCAAATCTACCTTGCAGGCATGCAGCCTGTTGTTGTGGTGTCGCGCGGGCGCAGGTGACATTGAGCCACGCATGCGCTGTTCGAGTGCACTCGAGAAACGGTGCGTTTTCCGCGGGGTCCCTGTGATGGCCCCTAGTGGTGTCATTACCTCCGTCGATATGGTCACCGCAGTGCATGTGACGAGTAGCAAAGCCGACGCGTAGCCAAATAATACCGAGTAAAAGAAGTTCCGGCACTGCTCCCATGTTGGGTTGTAGCTGGCGTTGGGAATTGTCTTTGGTGTAAATGTCGCCGTGAGTCGGCGAATCGGCTGCGAAGGCGTGTCCCCGCGCAGATTCAGGGATGACGGTGAAGCGCTTCGGCGCAAGGGTAGTTGATATAAGAGGTTGTTCTCAAACGCAGCGTAAGTCATAATGTCGTGGCGTAAAGCCGTATACGCTGCTGAGGGTAGTCAGGAGGGCGTGACAAGTAGGGGATACAGCGTACCAGCTATTGGCGTATCCGCCTGCTTGCCAGTAGTCACGCTCTGACACCGCAGTGGTATCAGCGGCGTGCCATGCCGCGCCGTGGAATAGAAGTGCGATGGACAAAGCTGACCACGCGCGAATGAAGCCACACCCGCTAGCAAGCAAAACGCGAGGTAAACATCGTGAGAGGTAGTGAGATGTAGTAGCGGTGGTAAAGGGCAGATGTGGGAAGCATCTTCCAAGAATGGGGCTCTTCTCCGATGCAATAGCGGATCGATATATCTGCGCTTACGATCCGGACAAATAGAGCGCTGACCGCTTGAACAACAAACGGCGGCGCGGACACTCGCTACGGTCGCTGACATGTTACCCAACCCTCTGACCTACGTTAAGGGTAACTCCGCTTCCGCCATTTCCTCCATCATTATCATCACCATCATCATCACCATCACCATCATCATGATCATCACCACCACTATATCATCACCACCGCCATCACTACCACCACGACCATCAGCATCACCACCACGATGATGATGGAGATGCTGATGATGATGATGATCGGCATCATTCAGTATCATCATCAGCATCACCACGAGCATCATCGTCATCAGCATTACCACCACCACCATCATAAGCATCATGTTCATCGTCATCATCATCATCACAATCCTCATCATCATCATCATCATCATCCTCGTCGACACCATCATCATCGTCATCGTCGTCATCATCATCACCTTCATCATCATCACCATCGCCACCAGCGCCAGCACCAACACCACCAACATCATCAGCATCATCATCATCACCATCACCGTCACCGTCATCCCCATCGGCATCGTAAAAGAAGGTCAGGCAGCAACCCGGCCATTCAGGGCGCGTCGACACCATCGTCTTCTACACCCCTGTCATCATCATCATCCGCAACATCAACATCAGCATCAGCACCATCATCATCATCATCATCACCATCGTCTTCTCCACCCCTGTCATTATCATCTTCATCATCATCAGCAGCATCACCATCATCATCAGCATCAACATCAACATCATCATCATCATCACCACCACCATTATCATCATGGTATCATCATCAGCACCATCATCTCCATTACCACCACCATCACCATCACCATCACCATCACCATCACCATCACCATCATCATCATCATCATCATCATCATCATCATCATCATCATCATCATCACCATCATTATCATTATCATCATCAATATTATCGTCCTTATCCTCGTCACCCCCTGTCTGGGCTGCGGCGGCGCGCGGGTTGGCTAACTGAGCATATGTCGAACGGCAGACAACCGAGCATATGTCGAACGGCAGACACGGCGTTAGAAAAAACAACTTGAAGGTTTGGGGACCTATGGGGGTGGCCTCTTGGGATCGTTGGGGCCGTCTCGGTGCCAACTACGAATGATTCCGGCGACCGTGCCGCGACCTGGAGCAGTTCGGGGGGTCTCTTGGGGCCATCTTGGAGCTCGGTGGAGTTCATTTGGGCCGTCATAGGGCCGTGAAAAAATCGTCTTGGACCCAAGCTCTTTCGGGCCACCTTGAAAAGGTCTTTGTGAAGGCAATATAATATTAGTCAAACTGTTTGGCGATTTCCGCGTCTTCGGGCGTGTGCGTCGAAAGCTGTGAACAATATTCAAAATCTTGGAATCCTGGACCTCCTGATCTGCCAGAATTGCTGGGCATTCATGGGCCGTATCGGTGTGTACCAAACTGGTCATTGAACCAAGCTTCGCAAAAATCTGAATCTCGGTTATGATACCTGACAATGCGCTGCAACATGCACTCTCCTTCCCTCCTCCCGTGCCCCCCCCAATTCACCCGTCCGCCATCCGACCCACTGGCACCCGGCGGTAAATCCGTCGACCTCATCACCGCTAGGGACCTCGTAGAGCTAGCTCTCTTACTGCTTGTATACCAAAGACACGCTTGGGATCCAGGCACACAACTCCCGATAACATTCTGCAACAATAATCAAACACGTGAGTCGTCAACACCGATATGACGTCGGCCACAACACGTTTGTTGATGGACACATCGCAGCTACAGCATTGCAACTAGGACAACCAATCGTGACCGCCGACAGGTGTGAAACAGATGGTTTTCAGCATGTCATGTCAAGTCATTGCGCATTCGTGCAAAAACCGAACCCCAGACGTCAGAAAATTCGTTCTCGCAGGGTCGGCCAACTAGCTGCACCCTGCGCCCAAAGTCCTCGCAGCCCATCTTGCCCAAAAACTTTGCGCTACGAGGTGTCTTTCCCCTCCATTCCGTCCCTCGCCTCTCCTCCCCCCGTTTGCGTCACCCTGCACCCCACGGGGGTTCGGATGGCGGCCCGCCTCACGTGACCAGAAGCTCTGACGATCTCCCCGAAGATGCGCATGGCGATCTGGCCGCCCTGCTTCAGGAAGACCGAAACGATCTCGCGGGGCCATGAACAATGAAACATGGTAGCGATAGTGATGGCGCCGATGATGATGGTGATGGCGATGATGCTGCTGTTGATTCGGGTGAGGAGTAGCATGGTTATGAAATAATGGCGCGTACAATGTTGATGAATGTTCCCGTCTAGTACAATGATTATCATGGAAAGAGCGTGATCCACCGCCGCTTTACTGTGGAAAATTCCCCCCCTCTTCCTCTGGAGCCCGGGGGTCTCCCCCCCCTCCGAAAATCCCTCCCCCCCCTTCTGCTGGACCCCCCCCCCTTCCCCCCGGCAAAACCCCCCCTCCCCTAACCCCCACCCCTCTGGAAAACCGGGGGATGTCACTACCGGTTCGAACCCCCCCCCTCTCGAAAACCGAGGGGGGGTCAATACCGGTTCGAACCCCCCCCTCTCGAAAACTCGGGGGGGTCACTACCAGTTCGAGCCGGCCCCCCCCCGTCGAAAACCGGGGGGGTGTCACTACCGGTTCGAACCCTTCCCCCCCCCCCCACGCTCAACGCCAGCAAACAGCTCTGGGTCCCTACCACCGTCCGCACCACATCCCCCACTGCTGTCCCCAGCACCACTGTCCACACAACCATTGTCCCCATTGTTCCCACCACCGTCACCACTGTCCTCACCAGTGCCCCCACCACGGTCGCACTGTCCCCAGTGTCCCCGCCACTGTTCCCACCACGATTCTACTCTCCCCACTTTCTCCACGGCCCCAACCACTGTCCCACTGTCACCAGTGTCCCACTGTCCCCGCCGCTGTCCCACTGTGCTGTCCCACTGTCCCCACCACTGTCCCCACCACTGTCCCCACCACTGTCCCCACCACTGTCCCTACTGTACCTCTGTCCCATTATCCCACCGCCGTCCTCGCCACCGCCTTCACCACTGTCGCCACCACCACTGTACCCTCCACTGTTCCACTGTTTCCACTACACTACATTCCCACTGTCCCCACCACCTCCGTCCCCACCAGTGTCCCACTGTCCCCACTGTTCCCGCCATTGTCCCCGCTGTCCCCACCAGTGCCCCCACCAGTGTCTCACTGCCCCCACTCTCCCCACCATTTTCCCACCACGGTCCCACTCTCCCCAGTGTCCCCACTGTTCCCACCACTGTCCCACTGTCCCCACTGTTCCCACCACTGTCCCACTGTCCCCGCCGCTGTCCGACTGTGCTGTCCCGTCCCCGCTGTCCCCATCACTGTCCCACTGTCCCCAGTGTCCCCACCACTTCCCCCACTGTACTACTGTCCCACCACTGTCCTCACCACCGCCTTCACCACTGTCCCCACCACTACCATCCCCACCACTGTCCCACTGTCCCCACCACTGTCCCGCTGTCGCCTCACCACTGTCCCCACCACCACCGTCCCCACCACTGTCCGCACCACTGTCCCACTGTCCCCGCACCACTGTCCCCACCACCACCGTTCCCACCACTGTCCCAACATCCCCACCATTCTCCAACTGTCCCGAGGAGCGGGCATCGTTTGCCGGCGGCGAGGGGGAGGGGGGAGAGTTCGAACCGGCAGTGCCCCCCCCGGTTTTCGAGGTGGGGGGGTCGAACCGGTAGTGACCCCCCCAGTTTTCGAGGGGGGGGGGGGTCGAACTGGTAGTGACCTCCCCCCTTTTCATGATGGACTGGCGGGGGGGGGGTTCGAACCGGTAGTGACCCCCCCCCAGGTTTTCGGGGGGGGGACGGGTTAGGAAGTCCCAGTGACCCCCCCCCGGTTTTCCGCCAGCAGCGGTAGAACACGCTCTTTCTTATCATGGTGATGGCGGCGATGTTTGCGATGATGGTGATGAGTTTGTCCCCTCCCCCTCCCTAACTCACAAACACACACACACACACACGCACGCACGCACGCAAACACACACACACACATACGCACGCACGCACGCACGCACGCACGCATGCACACACACACACGCGCGCACACAAACACACGCACAACACACACACAAGCACACAAACACACACACACAAACGCACAAACAACCACACAAACACTTACACACACAAACGCATAAACACATACACGCATAAACAAACGAACGAACTCACAACACACACACACACAAACACACAAACACACACACACACACACACGCACAACCACACAAACACACAAACACACACTCACACACACACATGCTTCCGCGCGCGCCGTGGCCGTCGGAGCCGCGCGAGCGAGGCCGCGCCGCGCCGCTCGAGTCGCAGTCGCTCTTGTCGTGGCAATTCGCGTTGTAACTGTGCCGGGCCTGTGGTTGCCGTGCTTGTCCGAACCGCTCCAGTCGTAGCCGCGCGCGTCGTAGCCAGACGAATCGTAACCCCACCCGTGGTTGCCGTGCAAATCGTAGCCGAGCCAATCGAAACCGCTGCAATCGAAGCCGCCCCTGTCGTAGTCGCGCACGTCGAAGCCGACCTTGTTGTAGCCATCCAAGCCGCGCGCTTGTTGAAGCCGTCGGAGTCGCGCTAAACGTTGTCGAAACCGACGCTCGAGTCGTTGCTGTTAGCGTAGTACCCGCGCCCAGTGTAACCAAGCCTGTCGTGGCCGTGCTTGTCGTGGCCCTTGGAGTCGCAGCCGTGCTCGAACTTGCCGCCCTTGGTGCGCCCGCTCCTGTCAGAGTCGCGCCATTCTCAGCCGTTCGCGTCGTAGCCGCTCGTCACAGCCGCGCATGCGGTAGCCGCTCCTGTCGTGGCCGCAAGCGTCGTAGCCGTGCTCGTCGCAGCCGTTCTTGGGGGTAGCCGCTTGTGTCATAGCGGCACCTGTCGCAGCCGTTCGCGTCGCGGCCGTCTGCACCGTCGCCGAGCCTGTTGTAGCGTTGTAGCCCGCGAGGTTGAGCCTACAATTGTCGCAGTCGCGCCTGCGGTTGCCCGCGGAATCGTAGCCATGTTTGTCGTAGTCGTGCGTGTCGTAGTAGCGGTGGGTCTAACCCGCTCATGAGATGTCCGTTCGCGACGTAGCCGCGACAGGAGCCGTTCGCGTCGTAGACGCCCTTATCGCAGCCGAGCGCGTTGTGGCCCGCGGAGCCTCAGCCGCGCTTGTCGAAGCCGTGCGTGTCGTAGCCCATGGAGTCGTAGCCGTGCCCGTTGTAGCCTGTTTTGTCGTAGCCGTCAGAGTTGTGGCCGTTCTCGTTGTAGCCCCTCTGGTCGATGCCGCCCCTGTCGTAACCGCTGAGATCGTAGCCGTTTGCGTCGCAGCCAACTGCGTCTCAAACGCTGGAGTCGAAACCGTCCTCGGCGTGGCCGTCCCTGTCGTTGTCACTCCTGTTGTAGCCGTCCGAGTAGTAGCCGCTTTGGACGTAGCCTTCCTCGTCTAAAAGGCCCGAGTCAAAGCTGGTGGAGAAGGCCATCTCAAGGGGCAGCGGCCCGTTCCCAAGCACGTAGTCTTCAACGGCCGTGATAAGAAGCTCCGGCAACGGGTCGGCCACATAATCAATTGCGCATCTGGTAGCGAAGCGTGGGAAAGCTGGAACCGACTGCAAACGCACACCAGTTGGCGATGCCTGGGGCGAGTCATCTCGCAGAGAAATATGCCGACGAGGCGCCTTGGCAGGTGGGCCCGCGCAACCAAGTGTAGAAGCCGATGGAGCAGCAGGAGGAGCAGCCGAACCACCCGCGACAGCAGGTCCAGGCCTCGGATCATAGCCACGCCGCCGCGAAGAGGGACCATTCTCATCAGCGCCTTCAGAGCCCGAGTCAGCGCCGCCAGGACCGGGGTCTCCAGATGCAGCGGCCGAGACTGCACATTGATGTGAGAAGAGCCTGAAGATGACGACGGCCATGGTCAACGACCGCATCAGAGTCAAGATAGCCAAGATAATCCCGAACGACCTGTATAGCAAACGAGTCCAGAGCAGCTGGATGTCCAGGACCATGATGGCGTGAGACAATGTGCACTTTCATCCCGCGATCTGTGGACGCCATCGCAGCTCGCGAAGGGCGCCCGGACTGCAACTGGTCATGTATCCACCGCGGACGCGAGTCCACCACAACGCGGGAGAACCAGCGCAGGAAGGTAGCGATGATGACGAAAGATGATGATGATGCTGGTGATGCTGACGTTGATGATGTTGTGATGATGATGAAAATGAAGATAAGGATGATGCTGATGATGACGATGATGATGTTGATGCTGCTACTGATGGTGATGGTGAGGTTGAGATTGAGGATGATGACGAGGATGAATAGTATTATGATTATGACTATGATGATGTTGACGATGATGCTGATGATTATGATGATGGTGATGATGAGGGTGATTATTATTAGTAGTTTTAGTATTGAAGCTACTATGAATATTATGAGTATGCTTTTGATTTTGATTACGATAATGATGCTGACGATGATGATGCTGATGATGATGGTGATGATGGCGACGAAATGGCGGGCGACGATGATGGCGGCGGCGCACCCTGGATGGCTGGCTTACTGCCCGACCTTCCATCGCGAGAGAAGAGGAGAATGTGCGGGGGGAGTGTTTCAGCCTCCCCTCGAAAGTATTGGTGGAGATAAGTGAATCAGCCTTCTTTTCTTGAGCCAAATTACGACATGCAGTTTCTCTCCCCACCTCATCCGACCTGGCCTCCTGGGCCCCGCGGGCTCATCCCCCTCAGAAATTGACTAGGGACGAGCACCTCTCCTCAAGGTCGCGGGCGCAGAGAGCGGGCAAACGGCCCTCATCCGCATTCTGCGCCTCGGTGATCAGCCGTAGCGCTCCTGCAGGCAGTTCAGCACCTCCGTGGTGGTGGCCAGCATCTTCTTGATCCTGCGCCCGCTCGCCAGCATGCGAGCTTGCCACTTCACGTCGATCCCGTGGTCCTTCAGCTCGTTGGTCAGCTGGATCACCATCTGCATCTCCGTCGGGCTTGTCGCGCTGGCCGTCTCGACGAACTCCTCCTTCATGGTGTAGCCCTCCTTGAGCCGCGCGTTCCGCTCGACTAGCAGGTCCCGCAGCTCGCCAACGGTGTAGGTCTCGTACAGGCGGTGAACCTCGCGTGTCGTGTACTTCTGCTCGTTGCTGTAATCCGAGCTCCTCCAAGCGGTCCGCTCCTCTGGCGGCTCCTGCCTGGGCTTCCGGTCCTCCTCGAGCCTCCTGGCGGTCGGCCTCGGGGTCGATGCCTCGGGCGGCCGCTGCCTGGACTCGATGGGGTCCTCGTGCTGTGTCTTCTCTCCTCTCGGTGCCGCTTTTGGGCCCCGTTCAGCCGTCTGGGAGGTCGCTTTGCGCCTGCCCACGTGCCAGCCGACGAGGTAGGCAATGAGGCACAGCACGAAGATCAAGCTCACCAGCAGCCAGGGAAATTCTCCCGACTGCCCCGCTCCAAGCTTCTCGCCCTCATCGCCCATCCTGCGCTGCCCCGACGTCGCCGCCGCGCTCGGAGTCGCTAGGAGCGTCGAGAAGACCACGGCCGTGCCCGTCATCCTCAGGTTCAGCTCGTGCAGGCGCTTGGCTATGCTATCCTTGTCCGCGTACTTCGTCAGTATATCCGCCACCATCTTGCGGGTGTCCTCCTTCGCGAGCTCGAACATCTGGAGTCGAAGCCGTTCCTGCACCCAAAGGTAGCGCAGCTCCAAGTGGCGTGCCTTGCCCACTCCGTGCCGCTGGGCCATGCCGCGAGCGGCCGTGCTGTCCGAGGCCACCGCCAGCTTGATCTCGATCCCGATCTCGCTCAGGAAGAACTTGATATGCAGACCTCGGGCCGCAATCGACCCGAGGGCGTAAAACTCTGACTCGCTGCTGCTCAACGCCTGGGTGGCCTGGCTGGCCGAGTAGCAGTCCCAGGTATGATTGCCGAACCTGATCGTGCCTCCCGAGGCGCTCTTGCGCGCCACCGCCGTAGGGGCGGCCCAATCCGCGTCTCCATCGGCCCTCAGCACCTTCGGCATGTCCTGCAACTCGTAGCACCATACCATGAGCTGGTGGCCCTCGAGGTATCGGGCCAACCTCATGAGCCTCGCGTTCATCTGGTAGTTCGGCTTGCTCACGTCCTGCATGATGGTCTTGCTCGCGAACCTGATGTCAGGGCGGTCCGCCGCCAGGTAGAGTGCAAGCCCTCCTGCCGATGCTGTCTTGCGAGCCTCAGCCGTGGGCATCTGGTCCGTCGCGTTCCGCAGCTGTGCTCCTATCGCCGTGGTGCCGGGTGTGTCGACTACCTTGGCGCCCCCCTTGGATCCGAACTTGGTGATCTCCGCCACGTGCTTCGGATCAACGTGCCGGAAGAAGCCTGGCAGCAACGTCTCGGGTAGCTGGTCCACGTAGCCGCAGACGCGCTTCAGGTATCGGGCAACTCCAGGGTGTCCAGGTCCCAACGGCGGCGATGAGGCAACCTCGCACTCCACGCTCAGGACGTCGTCCAGCTGGTCGAGCGTCGCGACGTGGCCCTCCGCAGTGAAGTCGTCGCCGTGGACCCCCATCGTGGCGTCTTTGCCGTCGCCGCCGAGTGCGCCTTGCCTCCAGCGTCGTCCGAGGTAGCCATCGCGTTCTCACCCCGCAGCTGGCTGGCCAAGCGGGTTCTGTACAAGGCCTTGTGCAGCTCCCAGCAGAAGCCTCGCTCGCACAGCTCGCTGCCTGGGTGGGCGTAGATATTATCGTGCAGGTCGCTGTTGAAGAACGCCTTGCTGACATCCCAGATGCGGATGCACCTTCGGTGCTGACCGTCGCTGTCGTGCTTGCTGGCTGCCAAACTGAGGATCGCGCGAATCATCGCGAGTGGAGGTGTGCCCTGATGGTTGTCCTCGCGGTGCTGGTGGGGAACCTCCGTCCCCACGAAGCGCCAGCGCACCTCCCCAGTCTTCTCGTGCGCAATGGAGAAGCCTCCGATGTGCTTGCCTCCAGGCTCGCAGTCCGAGATGCGAACCTTGCTGTAGACGCCGTGCTCGGCCATGGCCTGGAGCTCGTCTGCCTTGCCCTTCTGGTACTTCAGCTCGTCGAGGGGCTCGCCAGTGCAATAGTCGTAGTGGACCTTCACCGTCGGCTCGGCCGCGTTCGGGTCCACGCTCCAGTCGGTGTTCTCGTACGCCCCGCGGTCCGACCGCAGCGCGCACAAGCTCGCGACCACCTCGGCGTCGGGGTTGAGCTTCTCGGCGCAGCCGATGAGACACCTCCTGCGCGCGCACTGCCCGTCATGGTCGTGCCGAAAGACGCAGCAGCCCACGTGTGCCTCGCAGAGGCCCTCACACCGCTCGAGGCCTGACGGGATCGGGTCCCAGAGCGGGCCCACCTCCTGGTCGTCGTCTTCCTCGCAGACCGCCAGCTCGCAGACCGAGAGACCCGCGATGACCACGACCTCGGGTGCCTGCACCAGTGCTCCGACCCTCTGCCGCTTGTTTGGCTCCAGGGTCTCCTGCACTGGGTCTCTCTCCAGGGCCTTAGGCGTGCTCACCTCCAATCCTGGGGTCGCTGGTGCTGCCGCTGTACTAGGTGATGCTGAGGGCGCTGCCGCTGCCGAGCCTGAGACCGCTGCTGGGTGCTCGGCAGGCCCTGGCGGGGGGGCCTGGGACGCAGGCCCTGGCATCGCTGGGGTACCAGGCGCGACGCCGCCCTTGGTCTCCTCCAGGAGCTTCGCCTCGAGCCTCTCCTGCGCGATGGTCTCGAAGCGCTGCCTGCGCTGCTCGCTGTGCTGGCCCCGCCCGTAGACGCACTTCGGGCAGCTGTCCGTCGGTCCATGCATGTTCTTCATAGCCTCCGTGATGTACATGGATTTCTTGATGGTCGACTTCACGCGCTCAGGCACAGGGGCCAATGGGGTGGCGTCGATCTGCTTCACGAGCTCGGCGTCCCAGCGGAACTCCTCGGGCATGCGGCGAACCGAGCGCAGCTTCAGGAGGCCGCGCTGAAGGTCCACCACCAGGTGCTGGTCGTCAAACTCTGACTTGCCGACCCAGATGCCCTTCGCGAAGCGTACCTCGAACTTGCCCTGGCCCGCCGCAACGCGAGCCGCTATGCGATACCACGCCTGCTCGCCAATTTCTGTCACTTCTTCTTCGTATTCCCGTCCGAAGAGGAACTTGTAGCTAGATCCTCCGTGGCTCCTCGGCTGGAACCCAGTGAGGTACCAGCCCGTAGCGTTGGCGAGGAAGGCGAGGATGGGGTCCGAGAGTTCGAGCTTGCAGCCGAGCTTGGTCTCAAAGGACAACCGCAGCGTACGGGGTAGCCCCGCCGCTGCTCCATTGCTGGCCTCCACGCGCCCCATGCTCTTCGACGAATACGCTGGGCCTTGCCGCACTATCGTGGAATGCGACCTAAGCTTCTTCACCTGCTCAGCCAGGGCGACGATCGCGTTCTCGCCGTCCGTGAGCAGAATCACCGTCGTGCGGCCCCGGTTGTCGATGAGCTTGGCCACGAAGAGTGACTTGTAGTCGCCGGTCTGCTTGGAGCCGAAGAGCGTGGCCGGGGCGTTGGACCTGCAATCCACGACGTTCAGGATCGCGGGGGGCTCCCCGCGCCCCTTGGTCTCCAGCTTCCTGAAGTCGATGACCTCCACGACGTAGCCGTTCACCATGGGGTACTTCCTCGCGATCTCGTCGGTGGCCACGAAGAAGAAGTCTATCTCCACGACTGGGTACTCGTCGTCACCCTTGGGCTCTGAGCTCACCTCGCGGGGCGTGTCCTTCCCTCGGCCAATGACGCAGACGCTGCGCCACGGCCTGAAGGGAAGATGGTGTGTTTCGTGAGCTCGCTGTGTTTCGTGAGCTCGCCTCTCCTCCTCCGAGGGCTGGCCAGGTCTCGCGAGCGCCTTCGCCTTCAATGTGACGTTCTCGCTGGGGTCAGGTCCGAGCACTGCCGGCAGCTGCTGTCGGCCCTCTGTTGCTGGCACCTGCGCGCGCAGGGTCTTGTGAGCCGCGCTAAGGTACAGCCCCTCGCCCTGCTGCTCGCCGATGTTTGCCATCCGTGCCGCGCGCTTGCCCTCGGCGGAGCTGTCCAGCATCTCGTCGTGCTCCAGGTAGCACGTGCCCCGATCCTTCATCAGCTTGATCGCGTTGGCCGACGTCGGGGGCGAGATCGGACTGTCCACAATCCAGTCGCCCAGGGGAAAATGGATGACCGACTTGTCCTGCTTCGTGATCGCGTCGGTGCACATCACGGGAAACTCCACGTCCGCTGCCTCCGCCGAAATCTGGATCACGTCCTGGCCCGTCTTCAGTCTGACGTCCGTCTTGCCGTAGTGCTGTGCCTTCGCGCCGTCGATGGCCTGCAGCTTGGAGATGCTCGACTTGGCCAGCGTGTAGCCCTTGCTCTTCAGCATGTCGTAGGGGAACGCGGTGATCTGGGCCCCTGAGTCTATCATGACTCCTCTGACGCCACGGGCTGCCGAGATTTGGAGCGCTGTCACCGCTCTCGTTGCGCCTCGCCCTGCTGGGCTCGGCCGACCTCGCCCTCGCCCTCCACGGGTTGGCCGAGAGGGCGAATATGTACTTCGGCTTGAGCGTGTCCTGTTCCGCGATGAGGCCATTGATCCCGCGCATGCCGAGGGGCATTGTCGGTGCCGCGCTCGCCGTCGAGGCCGATCCCGAAGGTGCTGGCGTCGTCGCGCACACCGCGTACTGCGCGAGAGGCTGTGAAAACTGCCCTGTGCCGTCGAACCCAGGCGGAGGAGGAACTCCTGCAGGTAGTGTGCTTCCGCCTTCGGCCAATCCTGCTGCCGCGGCCCGCCGCTGTTTCTTCTCATCCTTGGCCTTCTTCTTGGCCTCCGCCTTGGCCTCGTTCTCCTTCTTGAACTTGCGGCAGTCGTCCTTGACGCGGTTCGGCTTCTCGCAATAACTGCGCCACTTCCGAGGGTGACTCGGGTTGTCCTTCGCCTTCGGTTCGAACTTGTTCTTACACTTGTCCATATATGTGTCCTTGTCTCCCTTGCCCTTTCCTCTGCCCTTGCCTTTGCCTTTCCTGAGCGCTCCGATCTCCATCGCATCGTCGCCAAAGCTGCGCTGTGCCCTCAAGGCGCCCAGGACTTCGGTCCCCACCTCGAGGTACGTGGCAAGGTTCCAAAGGTTGCGGAAGACGTGCTTCTGCCGGTCTGGCTCGTTCTGAAGTGCGCCGAGCAGGATCCCCTTCTTGATGTTGTCGCTCACCTGCTCGTCGGCCGCCTTCTCGTACTTGTTGATAACCAAGTCCAGCGTCCCAATCTCGTTCGCCACGTCCGTGTTCGGCGCGAACTGTGTGGACATGAGCTGCCTCATGCGCACCACGACGTTGCCAGGCTCATTGGGCGCATAAACCGCCTTCAGGCGGATCCATGCCTGGCCGCCTTCTCCGCGCAGGACGTTGCGCACGATGGTTTCTCCTGCTGAGTCTTCGGGCATCGCGGGCACCAGCATGTAGTACAGCTGGGTGCTCAAGTCCTCCCAGTCAGCGTCGTCGACGCTCATGGTGACATTCTTGGCGTCGTCGAGCTGCTCCAGGGTCTTGTCATCCAGCTTCTCGAAGAAGTCCCTGTAGCGATTGTCGTTCGCCACCATGTAGGCTCTCCAGTGGAACTCCCACGTCGACCAGCCTGCTCTCGAGCCATCGAACTGCTTGACCTTTCCTATGATCTTGGCGTCAATCACTCCCTCGAAACGCTGGGCGATCCGAACAGGCTGACCTGGTGCCTGTCCAGCTGCTTCTCGTTGCTGCTGTTGCTGCTGCAGCCGTTGTACTGTCTGCAGCAGCTCCGCTATATGTTGCTAGTGCTGCTGTTGCAGCTGCTGCTCCATCACGTCGGCGTTCCGCTGCTAGAATTGCGCAGTGGTGTTCTCGCCGCGGAACATCGCTCAGCTCCGCGCTACCATGTTTCAGCCTCCCCTCGAAAGTATTGGGGGAGAGAGGTGAATCAGCCTTCTTGAGCCAAATAACGACATGCGGTTTCTCTCCCCGCCTCATCCGACCTGGCCCCCTGGGCCCCGCGGGCTCAGCCCCCTCAGAAATTGACTAGGGACGAGCAGGGAGGAGAAGGAAAAGGATAATAACTTGGTTTGATGCCGTGCTCCATGGGCGGCCAGCCCCGCCGCCCCTGAAGCGCGCCCCAGAGGGGCCAGCGCGCATCGGGGCCCAGCCCCGATACGCCGGAGGGCGAGAAACCGGTCCACCCAGGTTAATTACCGCCAGGAGGCCCAGGTTGCAACCTGACGCTGCCGCCCCAGCAGGCGCAGTCGCAACGGCTTTTTCTTATTGAAGGCTCGTGCGGCAGCCGTATGTCCTGGGAACAAGCCTTTCTCAAGGCCCAAAAAATTATGCGCCACTGCGCTGCCGAACTGGCATCGACGGGGCCCTCGCAAGGCGCGGGGCTGGGCGGCGGCGACCGCGCCGTTACTCGCGCGGCGCCACGGGCGGCACGACTCGCGGAAGAACAGAAAGCTTGGCCCGCGGAGCGTCGATCCGAGCCCGGCGGGGGAGCGATGGCGGGGCTGCAATCCGCGCGGTGCCGCAGCAGACGCGCTCGTTCCTGGTCGGGCCGACGCGCGCGCGGCGGGCGGAGGCCGCCTGCGCGCGGCCGAAAACGGACCGACCAGTCCGTTTCAGTCGAGCGGCGGCGACGCGGCGCACCGGGCGGCGCCCGCTTTGGGCCCCGCTGGCCAGCGTCCAGCGCGACGGGGCCTGGCCGCCTCTGCGCCAGGGCGGCCCGCGTCTCGAGCTCCCGCGCGACGCTGTCGGGGAGTTGCGCCCGCGCCGCCGCCTCGCCGGCGAGGGCGCCCGCGCTCTCGCTGCCGAGGAAGAGGGGCCAGGCCTCAGCGCCCTCCCGGCGGTCGCGGTGGCTCTGGACCTTCGACGCCTGCACCTCGCACCCAGGCCTGGCGAGCTCAGCGTCCGCGAGCGCCCGCAGGTCCATGGTGGACTCTTGGCGCGACGGGCCCCGCGGCCAGCGCGAGCTCCCCGCCGCGCGGCGCGCCAGCAGCCCTGCTCCACGCGCGAGCTGTCCGCGACGAAGTGGACCAGCCGCGCGGCCCAGCTGTCCTCCAGGAAGGCGGCTCGCCGCGGTTAACCGTCTGCCTCGGCCCCGCCAGCGCGCCCGGCGCCCCAGGGGCGATGCCCGCCGCGCGCTCGGGATCCGCCAGCGCGAGGTCGTCGGCGACAGCCTCAAAGCGCGGCCGCTTGTAACCCCATCCCAGGAGGCGGAGCACGGGAACGGCTGACCGCGCGCCTCCAATGGCGTCGCCGACGGCGAGCACCACCGCGCCACCGCGGATGCGGACGCGGCCGACGGCGGCACGATATCCTCCACGTCGGGCGCCTCTAGGATGTTAACCCAGAGGCACGTTGCTCACGGGGCCCTTGCGCGGTTGCTCACGAGCCCGCAGAAGCAGAAGCACCGTTGCTCACGCGCCCCTTGCGCCGCGTCGTCCCGCAAGCGCTCGGACTTCACGCGCGCGGCTGGCGGGGCGCTCCCCGCAGCGCTGCCGGTCGGTCTCGACCGCGCCCATGTCGCAACGCTGACGCAAGGGCGATGTGCGCGCCAGGCCAGCGTCCGCGATGCGACCGCGTTTCCGCGAGCCGGCGACCATCGCAGAGCGCGTCGCCTCCAGTTCGCCAGGGGGGACCTTGCCTCCCAAGGGCCACAAGGAAGGCCTTGGCCTGCGCCCGCCAGCATCCGCCCTCCAAGCCGCGGCCATTCCAGTGGGCCGCCATTCGCCGCACTCGCTTGGCCAGCGCTGCGGACAGGGCGTCGCGGACACCCCCGAAGTCCACCAGTTGCCACATCCAAAAGATGCTCTTCGTAGGCTACACGCCCTCTTTAGCGCTGACTGAGCGGAAGGGCTCCTCGGCCAATGGAATCAAGAATGCATGGTGTAGATGGGGCCACCATGCCGCGCACCTGGCGCCATCTGGCAGTGAACGCGGCAGCGAGGACTCGCCCCCTGGCCCGGGCCCGCGTCTGGCGGGCGCGGCGTCGCAGCTGGTCGACGGGCGCGACGACGTCGAATCAACACTTGAAGACCTTCAGGGACAACGAGGTAGCAGGGTCTTTGTCCCTCATCTCGGGCGCCGGGGCGGTCGTGAGACGGCGGCGCGCCGCTCGGCCAGGCAGCGTTGCCCCGCGCGCGCGCCGCGCCGCAGAGAGCTCGGTCGGCGGCGCGCCCACGCCATGGACGCCGCGCCGCCGCTGAGCCACAGCCCTGGCCAGGGCCACCCGGCAGGCCGCGCGACGCTCCGCCGGCGTCTTTGGCAGCCGCCGCAGGCGTTGCATGGCGCGGAAAGCCCGCGCGCGCCGCCGCGCGTGCCGCAGGAGCCGGCGATGGCGATCTGGCGCCCTGGGGGCGAAACGACCCCTCGTCGCGCCGCGCCTTCCTGGCGCCGTGTCGAATGCTTGGCAGCGTCGCCAGCGCTTCGCAAACGCTAACAACTCCTCCCCGTGCTATTAGCTCGCGCGCGCCAGTTGATCCGCGCCCACTCCGCCGCGCGCGCCCCCAATGCTGCCGCGAGCTCCGCACCCCCGAGGGGGGTGGCGGCGCCCAGGGACGGGCGGCGGGAGGAGCGGGGAGGGGAAGCTCTTCGAAATGCTTGTCCTGTCCCGCGGAAGGTTACAACGCGAAACAAGCTGTTCGAGAGTGCAGCGTCATCACTAGGCCGATCTTGGCGGAAGAAAAAGTTGCAGCGCAGGACAGGTGCTTCTGGTATGGCTCGGCTGGTGAATCGATCTAAGCGCTCTCGAGGTGGGGAGGCCATCGAATCAGCAAACCAAAAACGCAGCCATGCTGGGCTCATCGGAGGCCACATCCAGGCGCATCTTTGGCGGTACCGTAAGCTCTCGTGGGGTTCAATTGCGGTCATCTTGGGTTCACGTGAAGCCTCTTAGGGCAATATTGGTGGGTGTGGGGGCCGTCTGTCTGGGTGCGCTTTGAAGCCATATTGGGGCGGTATCTCGGGTTCTGGAGGCTACCTTGGGCCATCCCACGGGCTTGGAGCCATCTCGAGCTGAGAGCAAAGGAGAACCCCAAAGTACGGAAATCACGCATTACACAGGAACGCGCCTGGCCCACACGCAAGAAATTGCAACATCAGCTGGCCCATCCTGAACGAGTGATGGCATGACAGGGCACTCGGTCCTTTCATCAGCCCCGCGACTCCGACGAAAGACCCATGGAGGCCCATCTGGAAGGAAAGAACTCCTGGGGCGCGCCCAGGAACCCAGGGGGTCCGGCTTCCGCGGAGGAGAAAAATCCCCGGCGAGGGGTTCGAGAACGGGGGCTACCCTCGCCTCAAATTTTGGAAATGGAATGAATTCTCAGCCGCGGGGGTGCCCGCGCGAGGGACCCCCCCCCAGCGCAACCAGAGGAAAACCGTGAGGGCCCATATTGTAAGTGCAACGCAGCAACACTCTAATAGTGGTTGCACTCGGGAGTTGTGCTAGTAATCAGGTTGTTTTTTACTAATGAGTTGTACCAGCACTCGGGAATTGTGCTAGGGACTTGTACTAGGGAGTTGTACGCATACCACTTGGACTAGGGAATGTTACTAAGAAGTTCCACTGGGGAGTTGTACTAAATCATATTCTACCACTACGTTGCACTACGGATTTGTAATATACATTGTACTATTGTTGAGGAATTGTGCCTGGGAGTTGTACTAGGGACTTGTACTAGCGAGTTGTAGTAGCACTCGGGAATTGCATTCACGAGTTGTTCTGGTTCTATTTATGCTAGAAAATTGCACCAGGGAGTTGTAAAAGGGAGTTGTACCAGGGAGTTGGACTAGTACTAGGGATTTGTACTAAGGAATGGTACCAGGGCGCGCAGTTCGACCAATTGTAATATGATGCCAGTTGCACTCTAATACGTGCACGGCAAGACAATGTGCTCTCTGGGAGCAGCTGCGCGCTAATACATGATAGTACCAGTCGTACTCAAGTACTAGTTGTACGGTTCTCGGAGGGATGCAGGGGTTCCAATGGTATCTCGCGCGCGGAAGGAAAAACAACATTCCATGCGCCGCCAGGGGTCCCGGGTTTAACGAGTAGCCGCGAAGGTTGACCCCCCGCGGAAAGAAGAAAAAAGTCCGGCCGGGGGGGTAGGGGGGTTCAGGCATGAGTCGCGGGGCTGATTGTCCTTTCTGTACGCTGAATGCATCGGGGTCTATGCGTTGCACGCCCCGTGGGGGCTTAAGTACACACGAGGCAGCGCCGAAGGATAAGAAAGGGAGCAAGGACAGACAACGTAGCGACGACGACCGAGAGAGAAAAAGGTTTGAAGAGAAAGGGAACGGTAAAATGAAGGAACACGATGCCAGACGAAGACGAGGGCAAAGGATGTACAGGGGGACGGCATGGGTGGCGAGGAGGAAGGGGGTGTATCATGACGACAGGCTTTCTGAGACTCCGAAAACGCAACAACGCGCGGGATCATCTTGGAACCCTCTTGGGCTCCCCCGCTGCCCTCCTGAGGCCTTTTGGGGCCACCTGCTGAGGGATCGTGCGATCCGTGCTGCAGCAGCAGGCGTGATGGTATGGCAGTCATATCATTGCTGTGTACGCGGCACGGCGCCCTGGTGCGTCACGGGTCTTGGGGCTTTCAACGGTTGTTGAAGAATGGCGCTGCAATGGCAGCGACGTCGGCGACAGTCAGGACTGGCAGAAATACTTCTACTCGTCCTCATCACCAACCCTCCCTCCTCCTCCTCCTCCTCCTCCTCCTCCTCCTTCTCCTCCTTATCATTCTCCTCAACTCTCCTCCTCCTCCTCCTCCTCCTCCTCCTCCTCCTTCTCCTCCTCCTCGTCTCTCCTCTCCTCCTCCTCCTCCTCCTCCTCCTCCTCCTCCTCCTCCTCCTCCTCCTCCTCCTCCTCTTCCTCTTCCTCCTCTGCAGCTCTTCCTCCTCCTCCTCCTCCTCCTCCTCCTCTGCCTCCTCCTCGTCCTCCTCATATTTCTCGACAGGGTCGTCGTCCTCGACCACGTGATGCCCTCGCTGCGTGTACATGTCGACTCCAATCGGTGCTCGACGGCATGACCGCAAGCCGTCAATGGTGCACGTGCGCTGCCCGTCCGAACGCGGACGTTTCGCGACGCATCTGGTTCAAGCTTGAGGACATCGGCTTCGGGCCCGACGGCATCAAGTTCGGCAATGTGAAGGCCCACCGCACCGGACGCGCAGCTGCAGGGCGCGTCAGCTGCGGAGCGCCTGGAGGCCATGGCCAATCGCGGGGCTGACGCCTGGGCGGGCGAAGGCGCAGCCAGCTGAGGCAACGAATCGCTGGCTTACGTCCAGCAGGCCTGCAAGGCGGCCGCCCAGGTCCGCTTCGCCTTGAAGCTCCAAGCCCAGCTCGCAGAGCGTGTGTTCAGCACTCAGGACGAGTGGCCGGACATGCAGCG
>CAUYUJ010017426.1:152008-222008 GCA_963575745.1 Prorocentrum cordatum
TGAGCTGTTTGGAGCCTCCCGGGGCAAGCCCCGAAAAGGGGAGGGGGCGAAAAGGGGGGGGGGCGGGGGAAATCTGGAAGGATGTGCCGGCCCCAGGCCGGGGCCCCTGGTACCCGGGCACATGATTTACATGTGTTTTCCAAAAGCACGGTCGACGCTCGAGGGCCCCTGTTGCGCTGCCCAGCGCGCTTGTCCCCGTCGTGTTGGTCGTCCAGCTTGTCCCCGCGGTGCGGCTGATTCCCCTCGTGCTGTCCCCAACTGCGCGTCTTCAGCTCCATCAAGATCTGCACGAGTCTCTCTCCTCCCGCGGCCCGCACCATCACCTCCAGGTCGCCCGTCTGAATGTGGCTGAACTCGGACGTCCGCGGCAACCTGCCCTGGCGCCGCTGGTTGCACGGGTGCCGATGCAGCTGGTTGATGTGGTGCTGCTGGTTGCTTTGGTGCAGCTGGTTGCGCTGGCGTCGCTGCGGACACCGCGGGTTGCGCTGGTTGTGTTGCTGCTGCTGCGGCTGGGTCCCCGTCGTGCCGGTCGCCGCTCTGCGGCTTGGTGCTGTTGCGGGTCCCTGGCGGGCCTGTGCTGCGTGACAGGTGCCCGCCAAGTCCCAGAAGATGACGTGCAGAGGGGGTGCCAAGGGGGAACAATAAGCGTGTACATACCTTTCACTCCCGCTTTACCAACTGATGAGCATGCCAAGAGGGTACGCACACCCGCTGTGAGTATCTTTGCATAGCATGTACCCGCGGCGCCAAGGTACGTGCTAAACGTCACATCTTGACCGTACGTGCACCGAGGACGAGGAGGAGGGGGAGGAGGAGGGGGAGGAGGTCGAGGAGGAGGAGGAGG
This sequence comes from Prorocentrum cordatum, assembly GCA_963575745.1. Taxonomy (NCBI): domain Eukaryota; class Dinophyceae; order Prorocentrales; family Prorocentraceae; genus Prorocentrum; species Prorocentrum cordatum. The sequence goes on from CAUYUJ010017426.1 coordinate 152,853, forward strand.
AGGAGGAGGGAAAAGGGGAGGGAGGACGAGGGGCAGGAGAAACACATCACTGCGCACCGTGGCCTCGCCTCGGTGCACCTGCGCCTCGGACAACACCGACAACCTTCCCTCGTAGCCGACGCCCTTCCTGAACTGCCTCAGGTCGGGGCTGACCGTGCCTGGCCGCGAGGCGCAGGGAGGGCAACGAGAACTCCAATGCAATCAGGCTGCCTCCTGACCCCCAGGAGGGAGGAAGAAAACGGCAGGAGGAGGAGGAGGAGGAGGAGGAGGAGGAGGAGGAGGAGGAGGAGGAGGGGAAACAGCAGCAACAGCAGCAGGGGAAGGGACAGCAGTAATTAGGAAGGAGAGAGTGGGGGTGCGAGTTGGGGTCGAACCAGCCAGGGCGAGCGAGTCAGAAGCCCCCCCGGAGCGGGTTGCCAACTCGCCAACGGAAGGCGCTCGCGCGCGGCCCCGCTTCCGACGACTTGGCGAAGGGAAACCTACGCGGGCCGCGCAGGGGCGGGAACGGCAAAACTCCAGATGGGCGCGGTGCAGGACGAAGCATGCGCCGCCGCGCTGACACAGCACTGCCACCTTCATTCATAAGCTGCGCGGCGATTCGGCGAACGAACCATGCGCCGCGCCCGGGCGGGAACACCACTTCCGAGCGAAATGCGTGCGGAGCTCGGTCGAAGGCGACAAGTCGTCCACTCGCGCGGCCCCCCCCCAAACTGGCGAGTGACAGATATGCGCCGCGCTGGTGTGGGAGCGCCACTATCAGGCGAAATCTGCGCGGCGCCGAGGCGAGAATGATATCAACGTCCGCTCGCGCGTCGACGACATTGCCTGTGGAACACGTGCGCCGCGCCGAGGCGGGAGCTCAATTCTCGAACAAATGAACGCGGCCCCGAGGCAAAAAACGACATTTCGGTCTTTCGCGCGCGATGCGCACCCCGACAGACTGGGCGACAGACTGTTCATGCTGACGCAGAAGTCGAACTTGCATTGTTTTGCGCACGTAGGAAGGAGGGTCCTGGATGTGGCGGCTATCGGCCAGCTGCGGGGCAGAGTAGGAGTATATACTGATGAGGAGCAATGCTGAGAGGCGGACCTAAACTGGATTTTGGAGCGTATCGTGCGCCCACAAGCGTTTGCTTGCTGAGACTTGAAGTGGCCAGGGGACCTTTCGACCGCCGAGACTCGCCCGCTAGAATTTTCTGATACAATGAAACTAGCACTGCTGCGGATTAATGCGCATGCCCGATCGTGCTTAGAGCTGATACATACATACATGTGTGACCAAAAGTGTTTGTATACTGATCCATTCACACCATGTTCATGGTGAAGGCTACGGGCGTTTACGCTCAAAGCGTTCAAGGCGCCTGGATCCCTGGCGACCACAAGTACCTTTTCCTATCCGTCCCCCTGGCGGCGGCGATACCAAGACGGCGGCACCATCCAGGCCGACCGCCACCACCACAGCAACGGCCCTGGCAACAGCGGCGGGCAGGGCCGCATTGACGGCGATGTTTGCGCCGGGCCAAGGGGGCACTGCGACGCGCCACTTCGACGACCACGACCAAGGCTACGAAACCCGACGACATGACCGCCGCCGTCTCCCCCCTCCCCTATCTTGCCCCTGGGTGGCCGCCCCTGCCTCGATTTCGCCCCGCCTCTGATCCTCCGCCTCCTCCGCGGGCGAGGGCACTCGCGGTGACTGTGGCACGTGCGCAATACATGCAGCGAGGTCCCTTGCAGGAAATTTTGGCGAGTGGGGCATGCATAGCGAGGTTTGCGCAATTTCCCTATGCATGGAGCCAGCGACGCTGCAGGCTTCGCATCGCCGGTCGCAGTCGTTTCACCCCATTTTGCCAATGCGACTCTGATGTGAGAGGCTTCTCTCTCTACGTCCCTTTTTCGTCGAATGGCGCAAGGTGGGATCCCGCGCGGGCAGATTCTTGAACGAGAGAGCGGACCATCTCGCCAATGGCAATGCGAATGCGAATGGCATGTACTGCGGGCTGCTGGATTCGACCCGGTGGGCCAGAGACTCTTCGAGCTTATCTTCCGCGCCCAGAGCAGGCAGCCCCGGAACTTTCCGATTGCAGTTTCGCTTACACTTTGGATTGTTATTGCATTGGCGGTTTGCGGCGTGCTCAATACTGCATGTGCCAGCGGGCTCATGTAACAACTTCTGGCGCAACTCTTATGTCAACACCATCGTCACTTTCTTCGGCTTCTCCTTGCGCTTCGTCATCAACTGACGCGGAGGGAGCTACCGGCGTGCCCTGGCGTCGTGTTCTGCAATCTGGCGCTCGCCATGCTATCTACAAATATGGTACTGTGGTAAGAGCGTTCTGGTCGTGTGACACGTAGTGTCAGAGGTGCCGTATGTGGCCCTGATGTGTTGCAGTGCTGGGCGAGTTCATCGAGCCACTCTTGGTTTCTTTGGGATCAGGTAGCCCCTGATTATTATAATTTTACGCATTCGTGAATTAGCACCGTTGCTGCTGACGGCCCCTCCGTTGTGGCGGCCGCTGTGCAGGCGGCGATTCGGGATCACGCGCCGAGGCGCACTGTTGCTTCTGTGGCTGCTGCGGTTGCGGGCGCTGCGACGTCTGCAGCTGGGCGGCCCTCTGCGCCAGCGACTCTGCGCAAAAAGCAAGCCCAGGATGCACAGGGCGAAGCTGAAGTCCCCGATGGCCCTGTTCAATTCTTGGAAAGCTTCGAGCTATTCACAAAGCCCAACGCTTACATTTGAAAGGGGGGCGCCGGGCGCCGAGCAGGCGGCGCATGATGACTCGGTCCCTCCTCATCTCCCTGATGGCCATCAGCCTCGCGATGGAGCCATGCCGCACCCAGCGAGCGCAGTCGGCCTGCGCGCAGACCTCGGGGGCGTTTCTGCTGCAGGGTCCGCTCTGGCACCAGCTGCACGTCTGGGCGCTGACTCACCCTCGCCGTCTGGGCGCGCAACGTTTGATCGGCGCGCCGTTGGCGCAGGTCTGTCTTCGATGTCGGGCACGAGGCGAGATGATTCAGCACGCGACGCGAGGGCTCACGCACTGGAGAAATTTCACGCAGCGTCATCTGACCAGCCCCAGATACTTCACAAGCTCGGGCTGATTCCACTGGCGCTTCGGTATGGTAACCGACATTTGGCCGCGGTGAATGTGCTGGCGGTTCAAAAGCCGCGGGACAGAAAAGGAGACGGCCTGCTTCCTCCGCTGTTTGCGCGGTGGTCTAATTTGCGCCGTTTTCATCTGTGCTCCGCTACTCCAACTGGGTGGCGGCATAATTCGAGCAATTCTGCGCTCTTGGATTCCAAGCTCCTCATGTAGAGCAGACTTCTGAGATTCTAATTCTGCGCGCGAGCCCATCCTAGGCCGCGGTGGCTGCACTTGGCCTCGAGAGGCCTGACTCGTTCTGCTTTGTTGAGGACAGGTCGCCCCTGCTCGGTTTCCTTCCCATGTATGTTTTCCCCCTGTTCTCGCCGGCCTGTTAAGTTTGTTTCAGAACGCGGTCTGAGGTTCACCCCGGAACAGTTCGCGGCCGCGCATGCCAGCATCATCCGAGCAATCCATGCCCCCAATGCCCCATCCAATGCATGGCACATCGCGCGCATGGAACGTCCGCCATTCGAAACTTCAAACAAAACCCGCGCCCGTTTCTCGATCCTCCAAGCCTCGGCCATAGACCTGCGACGGCGAGTGGTGGCACGGATTCGGGCGCGCATCTGCTGAGGTGCGCTGCCCGGAGAGCTGGCGGCGGCAAGAATTGTGAGCAATCAGAAATGCGCCCAACAGGGCAGCAGCAATTAGCAGCGCCACGCGAGGCCCCTCAACGGTCGGGAGCAGTGACAAAACAGGGATGGGGGCGCAGCAGGGAGGCATCAGTCATCCAAGCCATCGCTCGCACGTCCAATGACACCGAGAACATCTAGGGAAATGGGCCAGATCATCGAGGTCGGAGAGATCAGGGGCATAAGTATCAGAGCAGCGGCCAGAGAGACAAACGTGGGATTGAGAATGGGCGCTGGCTGGAACGTCGAGCCAAGATGCGGGCCAGTCTTTCGCGCGACAAGGTCCGCCGCTTTCGGCGCATGAACGACTGCGCGTGCTCGGGCGCCTCCCTCATCCACCTCCTCATCCGCGTCGCGAGATCGATGGCGGCGTCGCGAGCGAACTTAGGCGAGGCAGCAAGACCGCGGCCGACGGCAGCTGGGCCCCGCGGACGCGGAGGGACTGGCATGAACAGAGCTAGTAGTTGCCAAGCCAGACATCGCGCGCAAAATGCACGCACCCTCACTCTTGAGGGATCTCTCTATAACCTCCAGAATGCCCCAGATTTCTGGACATTTCCAGACAAGCCGCGACATCGTGGCCCGACACGCAGCCTCCAGACCGTTGCGCTGCTCGGGAAAGCACGTGGAGGTCAGCGTCTCGAAGTTAAAGCTGGTCGCCGGACCAACTGCCAACAACTGCATCGCATCCTTACGCGCGGCTTCCCCCGAGCGAGAGGGGCGCGAATTGCGTGACAAACGAGGGGGCGTTGATGCAGAGGGCGTGAGAAGGTCAGGGTACGCTTGGCAAAAGTGAAGCCTGCCTGCTCTCACCCTGAGGGCAAACTTCGCCGCGGGCTTGCTCCAGTAGCACTCGCGCGCGGCATGGCCGATCAGCGTGCCGAGACATTTGCAAGCAAGAACCTGCGCGCATGTGTAATCAAGATTGCGGGAGGCGAAATGACCCTTTTTCGTATCTGAAACGCGGCTGGCTTCGCCAGCGCAATGCGCTTCAGAATATACAGGGCGAGACCTACAGCGGCCCCGAGCACGCGCGTCGCCCGACAAAAAAAACAAAGTGAGCTAGCGCTGCGGAAATTAGAGACAGGCGTCGGCGCATTCGAGCTTTGAGCGTAGACCCTTCCAGCCGTACTTACTGATATTTGCCGATATATATATATATATATATATATACACACACATATATATATATATATATATGTGATTTGTGCATATACAAGACTGCAGCGGCACTTCGCGCCATGCACCTTGGCCCTTGAAGTTTGGCGCGCAGGCGGAATAACAAGGGGGTAAAGCCGACAGTTTCGCGATGACTCCTCGTCGCCTTTTCTGGCATCGCCGCTATAATAATGTTATTCGTTTTCCTTTCTCCATGCTTATTTTCCTTACGTTCGCCATGCCCGGCGCATTCTCCCCGCCCCCCTCGGCTCTTTTTTGCGGAGGCACTACCTTGTGGGTCGCAGCGCGGGCGCGCTCGCCTGGGCGCCGGGCGAGGCGGCCGCTCGGGCGCCCGCGGCCGCGGTCGGCGAACGTCGCCAGGCCCTATGCGCGTCGGGCCATCGGGCCACGGGGCCGGGCCGTTCCAAGGGAGCTTTCGACGCCCCACGCGGTCGTTGATATTCAGCGCGTCGACGCGGGGGCCGCGCGGGAACGGCGAGCGGGGCGCAGCTTGCTCCTCGGGGAGAATAGCACCGAAGGTGCGCGGCGCACCCTCGCGCGCAGAATTGGCAATCTCAACTGCCATCTTGTCGCCCGTTACGAGCGCGTTCAGGCGCGGAGGCGCGTCGAGCCGTTCCTGCTCGGATCGCCGCGCCTTGAACGACGTCGAGCGCCTCGCGCGCGGCCGGGTTTGCAGCGCGCCACGCCTGGCCCGCGATAGTCGCTCCTTAATGGCATAGCAGAACTCGCGCAAGTCATCGCGCGAAACCACCGGCCGCTCTCCATGGGGCAAAGCTCGCGCGGCACAGCAGAAAGCCCTGTCCAGGACGCCGAGCGCTGGTGGACATGCGCTGGCTGCAGCTGCCCACCGCCGTGGGATTGAGACTCAGGCGATAATCGTCGTCGGCTATGGGGGCTCTGAATGCTCCGCGCGCCGGCCCGGCAAGGGTCAGAGGAGGGGGTCAAAATCAGAGCGCCGCAGGAATCCCACTTCCACAGAAGCTGCCGCAGCTCAGCCCGATCCACGTGGACTCGAGCGCCCCGAAGCCCCGCTGGCCACTTTTCTCGCGGGGGGCGCGCGGCCTCCGTGCCCGGGGGTGCATCGCGGACCCTGGCGTCGGAAAGGTACGTGGGGGGATTGAGCGTCGGCGAATGCTCCAATTTCACGCGCGCGTGGGCGGTGCACCTGGCCGTCGCAGATGCCGACGAACCAGCAGCCAGAGTGCTGCTCGGGCACTGCCCCGCCGGGGCAGGCGCGAAGGACGGGGGGGGGAACTTGGCCTCCACAGCTGCATGATGGGCGGCCCAGCCACGGGGCGAGACCTCGGCGGAGTCGAACTTCGCGAGCGCCCGCCCTAAGTCGCTCTCGCCGCCGCGGGCAAGACGAACTGCGATCGGGCAGAGACGCTCGACGCGACTTCGCGCCCCCCTATGGTAGGGCGAAGCCGCTGCGCGCGCGCGAGCCTCGGGGGGCGCGAGGCTAGGTTTCCTTCCCCCGGGCCAGCCAGTTGAGCGCCGCCGCGGCGCGCTGCGCCGGCGCGCGCGCGGCGCGCTTCAGCCGCCGACGCCCCTGCGCCTGGCGCCAGCGACGGGAGAGGCTCGAGAGCGGGGGCTGGAGGGCGCGGCCAGGGGCCGCGGGGGGAAAGACTCTTCAGAAGTTAGAAGCACGAGCGCCCCGAACCGGCGCGCGGAGAGCAGTGCGGGAGAAAGACGCCAGAGAACATCGAGCACCCTGCGCAACCTGGGCCCTCGCCGCGGCCCAGCGGGCGACATGGGCGCTCGCGCCTGGGGACAGGCGCAGCAAGGCGCAGAGGCCAGCGAGAAACAGCGCCACCTGGGCAGCGGCACGCGCGGTTTCCGAAGCACTGGGCGCCGGAGCCGCTGGGGCAAGGCGGGCCCGAGGGCCCCGACGGAGCCTGACGGGGGCCCGACGCGGAACGCAGGCGACGACCGCGCAACGCACATCTCCCTGCGGGGCCGCAACAGCATCGCCGAAGCAACGCGTTCCTACGGTCGCGACCGCGCTCAGCCCAGGCACGCTTAGCAGCCGCGACGTCGTTGACTTGATCGACTCGTCGCGACTCCTGCCCTCGGCAACCGCGCGCAGAGTGCGCGCGCCCCCCGTCGGGCTCCGCTGGCCTTCTTGGGGTGGCTTTTGAGGGGGCCTCGGCCCTCTATGTCTTCGCCTGGGGCGAAGTCTGGCGGCGCGCATAAGGGGCGCGCGGGGGGGCTTATTAGAAAAGGGGTTGCTTCTTAGAAGGCGCCGGCATTGCATCTATAGATAAGGCCCGCGCCTTCTAAGAAACATGGGTGTTTCTAAGTCGCCCCCCCTCTCCCCACCCCCTTCCGCGCGTGGCTGAAGTCCCCGGCTGCGCGGGCGCCGACGGGGCCTTCGCGCGCCCCGCCGTCCGTTCGGCATCCAGGCGCGATCGAAAAGAAGGCCATCTCCTGCTCGCAATCGCCCTGCTCCGAGTGCCAGCGGGGGTCCACAGACGGGGGGGAGGCAGCTGATCACTCCTCTCCGCGCGGAGAAGGGGTCGCCCCCGCTGGCGGTGCGTCCAGCCCCTCGAGGAACCGCGCGGCCTCCAGGAAATCGCGGGCCCGCGACCACCTGGAAGGGGCCAGCCAGCCCCGCGCATCCTTCCGCCTCTGCCAGACTGAGACTGTCGGCCGAGCGGAAGGATCTCCAGGCAGCGCCGACGAGCAACCCCCAATTCGAGCGGCCGGAAGCATCGCGGCGTAGCTCGCCTCGCCCTCGTCCAACCGCCAACGGTCGCACCGAGTGGCCAACGGCGGAATGAACGGGCGAAGGTGTGGCCAGACAGGCCCATCGTGGATTGGATGGCGAATCCCCCCGCTGCAGAAGCATCGGCTGCCACTGTTGGCGGCGCGCGAGTGGCCCGCGCGCCACCCGCAGGGACTGACCGCGTGGGGGGGGAGAGGGGGGGCAGCGGGCGAGCCTCGCGAGAGGGCCCGCGCGCGCTCCTCAACCCGCGCCCCTGGGCCAGGGTGCGCTGCGCGCCGCGAGCGTGCCCGTCAGGGTCTCCGATCGCGGCCCGCGCGCGGGGGCAGGTCGTCGGCCCCCATAGGCGGGCCGTGCAGGCCCCGACGCAGCAGCCCCCGCTGAGGCTGCAGACGGCCGTGGCCCCGAAACAGGGCCACTGCCGTCGGGAGCGGCACAGGGGTGAGCAGTGCCCTCCGCCGCTCGAGTCGACCTGAACGGACCACGGCGCCCCCGCGGAGAGGGCGCCGAGGCCCGCGAGCGACGGGAGAGATTGACCTGCGAATCGCTCGTAGAGCGCGGCTCGTAAGCTTCGGAAGGCCACCTCGCCCGCCCCCTCGACGGTTGCCTGGGCGAGCGCCTGCGCAAAGCGCCCGCCAAGGGAAAAACGCGCGAGGGTTTGGGCCGACGCACTACAGAAAGCCGAGACGCGCGGGGACGCGACAAGAAGACACATGGTTCTGCGTCGTCGCCCTCCCTGTTCTTACTGTTCTTCCCCGTCCTCCTCCTCCTCGTCCTCCTCCTCCTCGTCCTCCTCCTCCTCTTCCTCCTCCTCCTCCTCCTCGTCCTCGCCCTCCTCCTCCTCCTCGTCCTCGCCCTCCTCCTCCTCCTCCTCCTCCTCCTCCTCCTCCTCCTCCTCATCATCATCATCATCAGCCCTATCCGCTGGCGACCATGCCGACGAGGAGCGACTAGGGCGACGACGACAACGGGCGGCCCGGGACGCAAGGGCAGCCACCCTTTCCACGCGCGTTTTTTTCTTCCAAAGGTTGGCGCCTGCAAATTGGGCCGTTCGTCTGCGGCCCCGTCGCGGCCCAAAACACGTGAAAACATGCGCCGCGCGCGCCAAGCGCATGCTGGGCTCCCCCCGCCGCTGCCCCCCCCCCCCTCCCCCCCTCCGCGCAAGTACTTTTATACGCAGAGAATTCGCCACCCCACATTGGACCCACCTGGGGCCCCGTGGACACGTTAAAACACGGGCCCCGCGCGCACGCGCCAGTGGCATGTTGCTCTCCCCCTCCGCAGACGTATTTTCACGTACCAGAGAATTCGCCACCAGCAAGTTGGGCTTCTCGTTCGCGGCCCCGTCGTGGCTCGAAACGAGTGAAAACACTTGCTCCGCGCGCGCGCCAGGCCCCCCATTAGGAGTGGGACGGGGCGACAAGTAGTTTCCGAAACGCCCCCGCGCGAAACTTCGGACCCGGGAAAAACCATAAGGAAGGCGTACCTTCAACCCCCCCCAGCTGCGAGAGGGGAGGGCTTCCAAAGCCCCTCCCCCTTTGAAAGGGAAGCCTGGGCTGACCTTGGTCTCCAAAAAAACAAGAGGGCGAGTGGTTTTGAAGCCCGCTCTCCCTTGGCAAGGCAATGTCAGCTGCGAACGTGGGGGGTAACTTCCGAAGCCCAGCCGCCTTTGAAAAGGGAGCCCGAGCCGACATTGGGCCCCGGAAGTGGAGGGAGGGGGGGGGGGGTAGCTGGCAAACCAATCTCAACTGCGGAAGGAAGGGGGGGTAGCTTCCGAAGCTCCCCCCCTTTGAAAGGAGAACTCGGGCGCACCTTCATCTCCAAGAAAGGGGGAGGGGGAGGGGCTTCCAAGCCCCCCCATGCAGCTAGGGCCCCCCTAACCAAAAGTGCCAACGAAAGGAAGGAAGGGGGGGTAAGCTTCGGACCCCCCTTTTCCAAGGAAGAGGGGGGCTTGAAGCTGGAGCCCCCTTTTAATGAGAAGTGTTTCCCGAGCGCGCTCTTTCGTACATCTCTCTCCCTCTCCCTCTCTCTCTATATGTGTATATATAGATATGCATATAACAAATTATCGGAGCGCCTATGCGAGTTCATGTCCGCGTATGTCTTCGCTTCGCTCACAAGCACTCGGGAAAATCCCAAAGCGTCGCCCTGAGCCACCTCACCCCCGTCCCTCCCCCACAGGGAGCACGGATAAGCGAAGGCACCCTTACACCACACATCGCACCCTGCCAAGGCCACCCTTTCGTGCCGTGGTGTGTACACCCTCCTGGCCGAGGCCAGGAGCGCTTCTACACCTGGAAGGCACCCCGAGGCGAGAAGGCCCCCTACGATCCACGGAAACAGCCGAAAACTTCCCAAAACGACGACGACGACGACGACGACCAAAACGTCCAGGTCGAGCGCTGCGCCGCGCGGCGGCGCGCCGAAGCCGTGGCTCTCGGTGTGGAAGCAGTGCAACACGCCCACCGGCGGGATCTCGGCCTGCGTCGGCGGCAGCGGCGGTGGCAACGGCGACGGCGGCGTCGGCGACGGCGGCGGCGACAGAGTCATCGTGGAGTTTCGCGGGGCTGTTGGATGATAGGGCCCGGGGGAGGCTCAGGGCAACCTCCGAGGAAGGGAGGGCGGACGTGGCGCAGTGAGTCTGCCCCTGGAGGGGGGGAGGCCCCACTGGCCATGCGAGGAACGCATCACGCGCGCGCGGAGCCCACAGGAGGGCCGGACTTTTCATCCGAATCGCCTAGCCACCGCGCGCCCACAGGAGGGCCGGACTTTTGCATCCGAATCGCCTAGCGACGGCGGGATCATTCCTCTCGCACGCCAACGGCGAGACACCGCGAGACACAATCGGGACACCGCGAGACACCACGGCGGGACACCCTCAGCCACCGCGCGCCCACCGCAGGGCTGGACTTTTGCATCCGAACCGCCCTGGCGATGGCGGGATCGCTTCTTCCTCTCGCGCCCAGCTTCGCGCCGCCCGCACGCACGGCACGAACACGAACCCGAAACAGATTTCCCAGTGGGGGGCGATCCGTTCCACTGTGATCTCATCCCCCAACCTCCGACCTCCCTGTCGCACCACTTGACTTGTCGGTGGTAGGGCGGGCGGGGAGAGTTCTGCCTGAGACTTCCTCACCACTAATGGCCCTGAAGCTTGACCTTCGCAAGGGGTTCTCGCCTTGGCACCGCGCGCATTCGTCTTAAATGCTTGCAGCTGCTATAAGTTATAAGGATGGGGTGCAGGTCGATTTCCAAATGTGGCTCTCGCCTTGACGTGTGCGCTCGTCTTAAACTCTCGCAGCAATTGCAAGGATGGGGGGCGGTTCATTTTCAAAATGGGGCTCCGTCTTAGCGCCTCTCAAGACTTACAAGTCGGCGACAGCTGTAAGACTGGAGGAAGGCTCCTTTTTAAAATGGGGTTCTCGCTTTGCCGAAGCGCCGCGCGCAGTCGCCTCAGTAGCTTGCAGCAGCTATAGGGGTGGAGGACGTTTCATTTCGCAAATTCGAGATCTAGTTTGAGATTTCATGAAAATGGGTAATTAAGTCAAAATCCGCCGACCCTGTCGGCGTGTCGAGTCGTCATCCCCGTCATTCGTTTGTCGTCGTGGCTGTCGTCCTCTTCCCCTCCTTTCCCAGGCGTTGAGGAACGCCGTAATGAAGTCGAAGGGAAGCCCCTTCCCTTCGATCCCTTCCCCGCAAGGGGGGGGGTAGGGGGGGGGGTCCTGGGGGGGGTCCCGGGGGGGGGTCAGATACGACGCGCTCCCGGGGATTCCAGGAGCTCAACATGCCCCACAGACAGTCCACGAGAACCACGACTCGCCTGACGATCTGTCCAGGACGCCTTCACGGCTTCCAGACGGCCCAAGAGGCCTGCAAGACGCCCCAAGAGGCATCCAGGAGCTTTCTCAAGAGAGCCCCAAGAGGCAAAAACATCCATACGTTTTTGCAGGATTCTAGCGCTCTTGCCTCTGACGTTTGCCAACGCGCCAAGACGGCCCAGGAGGCCCCCAATATCGCCCCGAGACACCCCAAGAGGTGCCCAAAAGCGTCCCCTAACAGCCCAAGAGGGCCCCAAGACGGCCCAAGACGCCTCCAGGACGTCCCCAGAAATCCTCGGAGGCTTCCAGAGAGCCCCCCAAAAAAAGACCATGAAAAATGAAACATCGACTCGAACCCCGATCCTCGATCCTCCTCTTCCTCCTCTGCCTCCTCCTCCTCCTCCTCCTCCTCCTCCTCATTCTCCTCCTTCTCTGTTTCCCCCTCGCTCTCCGTTGTTTTTTCCCCCGCACCACCCTGAAACCTGCATGAGCCTCCCAGAACCACACCCCCCTCTTCCCTCGGTCCACCTCCTCAAACGCTCCAGCCAGAGGAGAATCGAAGAACAGCGTAATCGACTCGAAGGGGACCCCGTTCCTGTAATCCCTTCCCCACGAGAGAGGGGAGGTCCCGGGGGAGGGTGAGAGGGAGGAGAAGATCCCGCGGGGTCCCTGGAAGCGTCCTGCGAATCGTGACCCCCCCCCCTCCCCCTTCTCCGACCGAGAACGCCCAAGAGAGCCCCAGGAACACCACAAGAGAGGCCGAAGAGGGGGGAAACCAACCCACATTTCAAGCTCCCCACTCCAAGAGGCTACCAGGAGGTCCCGAAATCGCCCATGTTTTTTCGCCTGCTCGACTTCCAGGCTTCATACACTCCATGTCGGCCCCAGCTGCCTCCGAAAGCTCCCGAGAACGGCCCAAGTACACGCCAGGATGGCCCGGGAAGGCCCCAAGACGGCCCAAAGGCCCCCCAGGACAGCCCAAGAGAGCCTGGAAAGGCCCCAACAAGGACTCGCGATCGTCGTCGCCGTCGCCGTGGTCGTCGTCGTCGTCGTCGTTCATCGTCCCCTTTCAGGGTCGGCGGCATCGGCCGCAAGGCCTTCGCAATATGTAGCAGCTGCACGGACGGAGGGGGCTCCTTCAACCTGGGGCTCTCGTGTAGACTTCCTCGATGCTCATGACCGGAAGTGTTAGCTTGTGCAGCACAACATCTAATGAGTCGGTCTTTTTCAAAACAAAGATCTCGCTGGATGCCTCGCTTAACCGTATGACCATAGCGTGCCACATTCCAGATGACGCGATAGAAGGATGCAAAGCAGTTCCTCGCCTGCATGGCAGGCCCATGGGGTGGTGGTTTTCGAAGGGGGCGTTTTAGGGACTTGTGGGGAGAGGATTTGGGACGGGCAGGTGCGTCGCAGTATCACTGATGCATCTTGGGTTTGCTCTGGCCCTCCTCTTTACGTTAGGCAAACATTAGCGGTGTGGCTGATGCGCTCTCGTGAAAAATCAAAATGCGGTGAACCGACTCAAGCGCAATGGCCGACACATGAAACGAAATAACAAAAAACATAATGCGATTTGGCCCTCCTCCTCCTCCTCCTCCTCGAGACGCGGGCACGAAAGTCGCGCACGTGTCGGCTACGCGTGAGAGTGATCCTGGGTAAGAATGACCTTTGGTGCGCACGGGGGACGCGGGATGCCCAAACCTGGGCGTGCAAGCCGCTGCGACCGCTTCGCGCTCAGCGATCGGGGGACGCCATTGGACCCGCACCAAAGGCCACTCCGGCGACAGGTCACTCTTACGTCTAGTCGAGCGTGGTCGATCCGCCCGCTGCTACCCCGCCCCACTCTAGGCGCGCTGTAGGCCTCCTCGCCCAAGGACATGCCGTAGTCCTGGCCCGTTGGGGGGGGGGTGCAGGGCGGCTCGCTCGACGGGCTCGTCGCGTGCCAGCACTCGCGGAAGCGTGCATCGAGCTGGTCTGGTGCGCGGGTGGCGTCGTCCAACGGGGGTCTGGCGGAACGCTGGAGATTGCCGAAGGTTTTCCTGCCTCGGGATGCGTTCCAGCAACTGCGCCTCGCCGAGAGCGTTCACGGGGTGCCCGACTCGTCCCGAATGCCCGCCAGAGACCCGAGCTGTGACCCAAAAGCCAGAGAGGAGGAGAGGTGGGGCCACCCCAGCTCTCCCCCTTGCCCCTCCCCTCTCCGCCCTCCCGTCCTCCCTTCCCCACCCTGCCTTTCCCACCCCCCGCCTTCCCGTGGGGGGCACGGGGCGGAGCGGAGGGGAAAGGAAGGGCAGGCCACCCCACTCCTCCCCCCACCCTCTGCACCATTGCCTGGTCGTCTGCCCTGCTACGAAATTTCATCCGAATGAGTTCTCTGAACTTGTGGAAGACACGATTATGCATGCAGAGCGCAAGCAAGTGTCCGTTGATACTCGGATTACAAATGGAACATGCTCGTACTTTCTGCCCCCCTGAAGGTTGTGGGCATGAGGTGTTTGACTATTATTGCTAGGACCCGAATACTCCCGTTTTGGAAGTTTCAGAAGAAAGAGGATCAATTCTGACGGGTCCTGCTTTCAGGATGGGCACAAGGCTCATCACCGAGCTGGTTGGGTCTGCATTTGCCTCACGAGCCATTGGGAAATGTACGCCGCGATCTCTGGGAAGGTCGGTAGACTCTTATCTCTGGCAAGCCCTGCTGAGGAGCATGTTGGTTTCGTGGTTGCGTTCTCGAGGGAGGTATGCACTGATTTTGAAGGGCTGGCTGGCGTCACTTAGAAGCCTCTTGAGGCCATCTATGATCGGAGAACCTACTATGCCGGTGTGAATCTCTTCGGGGTAGGATCTCTGCCGAGATCGCGTGATCTGCTGCCCGTTATTTCAATGAAAACCCACGTAGATGCGTCAAGCGTAAGCCCGCACAATGAGGAGTCATTCTATGCCAAAGGCAACCACTAGGCGGATCCGCCGACCCCATGTCACGGCGTGTGAGATGCTTCCCCCTCCCCAAACCCCTCCCCCGGGGGCCTGGTCTGGCCGTTTTGGAGGGGGGGGGGGGGGGGCAAATCCATCATCCGCACTCTTGGAGCCTCAGGAGGCCCCAAAACGGGCCAAAAAGGTTTCAAAGGTTCCCGGAACGGTCCAAGAGAGCTACGAATCGACGAAAGACCGCCACAAAACGCCGAAGATTGCCTCCACACGGCTCTACAAGTCCCCAAGACGTTTGAAACGATATTATGAGGCGCCCCAAAGAGGCCCTCCAGAAGCAAAAATCGTCCCATTCCCAAGGGAAAACGTACACTTTCACCATGTTCGCCCATTCGGCTCCCACGTGGCGCAAAACGGCCCCAAAAACCTCCAAGATCGACCCTCGCCAGCCCAAGAGGCTCCCAAAAAGGCTCCAAGACGGCGTCCGGGCGATCCACGAAGGCCCCAGAAACCGTAGCAACAGCTTCGGAAAGCCGCAGGACGGTCCCAAGAGGGCTCCAAAACGGGGCAAGAGGGCTCCAAAAGGCTGTCCGGACGGCCCACGCGGTGGACGATTCGGTCCGAACCGCCAAAGATCGCCGCCAGACGGCCCCATGGATGTCCAAGACGTTTGAAAACGCGGCCACGAGGCGCTCCAAGCAGGTCTCCACAAGCAAAAGCCGTCCCATTCCCTGGGTAAAACGTACATGTTCAGCACATTCGCTTCATGGGCTTTCACGAGGCCCACAGCGGCCCAATAAAACTCCAAGATCGACCCCTGTCACCCGAAGAAGCTCCCAAGAAGGCTCCAAGACGGCTTCTGGGCGATCCACGAAGGCTCCAGAAACCATAGCAACGGCCCAGGAAAGCCCCAGGACGATCCCCAGAGGGCTCCAAAACGAGCCAAGAGGGCTCCCAAAGGCTGTCCGGACAGCCCACGTGGGGGACGATTCGGTCCAAACCGCCCACGATTGCATCCAGACAGCCCCATGGGCGTCCAAGACGTTTGCATACGCGACCACGAGGCGCCCCAAGCAAGCCTCCAGAAGCAAAAGCCGTCCCATTCCCTAGGGACAGCGTACATTTTCAGCATATTCGCTTCTTGGGCTTCCACGAGGCCTACAACGGCCCAATAAACCTCCAAGATCGACCCTCGCCAGCCCAAGAGGCTCCACGACGGCCTCCGGGCGCCCCACGAAGGCCCCAGAAACCATAGCAACGGCCCGGGGGAACGGCAGGACGCGCCCAAGAGGGCTCCAAAACGTGTCTAGAGGGGCCTCACAGGCTGTCCGGACAGGCCATGCGGGGGGCGATTGCTGCCGCCCCAAGGGGTCGGCGGTGTGGCGTAAGCCAATGAATAATGCAACACGTTGGCTCAATGTACCTCATCTTTGTGTGCAAGGCTCTGCTGCACTGGTCCTTCCTGGCCCCCCATCGGCCGAAAGAACGGCCGAGTAGGGGAGGGACGCCTACTGGGCACATCAGCTCGGGACTTGTAGTAGGGCGTGAAATCCTCGGTGTTGCTTCGGCTGCTGGGTCGACCAATCCCCCTCCCCCCCCCCCCGCGCACGCCCGCCGTGGCGCCGCGGGCCCCGACTCGGGGCTCGGACTCTTGTCCCGTCGCTCGGAGCAAGGCATATTGAGACAACGGCAACTCAAAACCGGTTCCCGGGCCCCTCCTGGGGTCCAACCAACCGCTTCAGTTTTCCGAGCTGCGTCCAGCCGTGGCGACGATGGGGCCCCGACGAAGGCCAACTGTCGTTGCCTCTTGAATTGGCCCTCTTCTGAGTCGTGGTCGTTGTGGTCGCCGTCGCCGTGGTCGTCGTCGTTTGCGGGGAGGCCCGCGCGCCCACGGCGGCGACCCGTAGCCCGGGTACGGCGCCATGCCGAAGGGGTTCCACATCACGGCGTCGTGAGAGCTGGACGAGGTGCCCATGGGGGGCATGCCCTGCGGGTGGGCGCTACACCCTCTCGTCGTGATCAAAATGTTAGCCAGCGTGGACCCCAAACAGGAAGCTATCGCACCGTGGATGTGCAAGCTATGCCATGCGACGCAAGCTATGTCGTGCAACCTGTGTGGTACAGCTTGCGTGGTGCAAGCTGCAAGCTGGAGGCGGCCACGAGACGGCCACGGGCGGCAACGTGTCAAAACCTCTCCCAACCCACCCAGCGCACGAGGCGGAAACGAGACGGCAACGGGCGGCAACGTGGCGAAACCCCGCTGGACTCGACGCACGAGGCGGCCACGAGGCGGCCATGGGCCGCAGCGTGTGGCGGAACCTCGCCGGAACCACCCAGCGCACGAAGCGGCCACGAGGAGGCCACGGGCGGCAACGTGGCAGAGACTCCCTGGACCCACCCAGTGCCTCTGCTACAAGAGAAGTGAGAGACCCCAGATCCCTGGATGCAAGCACTGTTTTGGGAAAAACCGGCGCAGGGGAAACCACGCGCGACTGAAACCTCTCTGCCGGGCTTCCCTCCCGCCCGCCCCGGCCGAACACGCGTGGGCGCGCGGGTGGAGGCGCCAACGGGTCACCGCCGGCCGCCGTGGGCGAGAAGGCCGCGAAGGGGTCGTACGTGAGGGTCGACTGGAGCGGGGCGTCGTCGTCGCAGCCGCCCTGGGCGCCGAGGACGAGGACGAGGAGAAAGGCGAGGACGAGGTCAGGCCTTGGTCGCCCAACTTCGCGCATCGCGCCCCGCGGTGCGCGACGCGCGGTGATCTTCGCGACCTCGCGCCGCCGCCCTGAGGAGGGCACCTTTGCCGCACCGCGACGCGCGAAGCGCGATTGTCTGCGCGCTCCCGCAGTTGACCTGGGCCACTCACGACGGCGCAGGGCAACTCTCGCAATGGGACGCTGTCGCACGCAGCTACCGCTCGTTCTGTCGACGAAGCGAGGGCGACGGGCCGCTCGTGCGCGCCGCGGAGCGCTCTCAGAAAGCCAGCGCAAGTGCTTTGGCGGGACAGGGGCCAACCGCAAGCGTGCTGGCTAACCTGAAAAGAAAAGTCGCTGGTTTCGGGAAGGCGAGCAAGCACGTCCCAGGAGGCAGCATCGGCCCGGGCGCACCGCGGCTGAGAATGCCGCGCGCCGGCGGGCAACCACGAGGGCAGGCATCGGCGACAACCACGGCAGCCACGGCGGCACAGGGGAGAGCGTCAGGCCGACCCCTTCCACCGCAGAGCGCGGAGCGGGGTGGGCGCGCCTGCCCTGCGCGCCCGCCTGCCATGTAGAACTGCCTTCCACGGCCACCCCCACGCTGCGGCATGGATGGCTCGGGGTGGAACGGAGTGGGCAGAGGGAGTGGAGCGGAATGGAATGGCCCAATCGCGCAGCGACGAAGAGTGACCCGGACCGCAGGCCTGAGAGCGTGGCGCTCGGCTGGGCTGGGGCTAGTGCGTGTGCCATTTGCCCTCGTGACTTCTGCTGACACCTGCTTTCCGCGCAGGGAGGGGGCGAGGGAGGGAGGAGGGAGTGACGAATAGGAATCCGCCGACCCTGTCGGCGTGTCAGAGGCTTTTCCGTTTGAGTCGTCCTCCTCCTCCTCCTCCTCCTCCTCCTCCTCCTCCTCCTCGTCCTCCTCCTCCTCGTCCTCGTCGTCGTCGTCGTCGTCGAATTTGATTCGAAGGGAAGCCCTGCCCTTTGACCCCTTCCCTGCCGGGTGGGGGGCGCCCCGAGGGTGGGCACGTGGGGTTGGTCGTGGAACATCAGAAGTGGTCTCCCTGTCGGCAAGGGAGCTCAGGACCTCTCCCCCGGCCTCGGCCCCGGCTCTGGCCCCGGCCCCGGCCCCGGCCCCGGCCTCGGCCTCGGCCCCGGCCTCGGCCCCGGCCCCGGCTGGCCCCCGCCCCGCTCCCAACCCCGGCCCCGGCCCCGCCGCCGGCCCCCGGCCCTAGCTCCCAACGCAGGCTCCGGCCCTGGCCCCAGCCCAAGCCCCACCAGAGCCCAACATGCTTCCCAGAGAGCCCATCAAGGGCTCCAGAGCGTCAGCGTCGTCGTCGTCGCCGCCGCCGCCGCTGCCGCCGTCCTCGTCATCTTTCCCCTTCAGGGTCGGCGGCACTGACCGCATAGTGCCCGTGCAGCACACGCGAGCGACTGTCAGCCGACGTTTCTGCCTGGTGCCACTCGGGCAGACGAGCCCCCGAAGCTGCCTGCGCTTCGCACAAAAAGCGAACAACAGCACCCGTGTCGGCTTGACTGCCATCTCGATCGAAAGGGTTGCCCCGCAGGTCGCGCCACAGCTGCGCCAAGGGCTGCGCCGTGGGCCCCCGCCGCAGGCTGCGCGACAGGCTGCGCGGTCACGATTTGCGCCCCTGCCCTCGGCAGCAGAGGAATCCGCCGACCCCTTCTGGAATTACCCCGGCGCGTAACCTGGTTGCACCTCTCGGGTGTTCGCTCACGCGGGGGCCGTAAACGTGGCATCCCCCTTTCTGCGACTCGTTCGAGCCTGGGCCGCAGCCTGCTGACGAAAGCCTTCACGGTCTGAGCTTGCTCCCCCCGCCCGCTCCTCCCCTCCGAGACCGCCCTGCTCTTCTTGCCCCCGCCTCTTGCAAGGCTTAATTCGTTGTCGAGCGCCCCTGGGCCGCTTGACCGACCCGCGCGCTCGCCGGGTCTGTGACAAGAAACTCAGTTGGTTGCGCTCTCGGGTGTTCGTGAATGGGGGGGGAGAAGCGCTCGTGCACCTTTTGGGCCCGCGGTGACAGCTTGGGGCCGTTTGGGCCAACTTTCCTGCAATCCTCAATCTCCCCGCGTTCATTGCCCACCCGTTGCCGCCCGCCCAAGCCTCCCCAGACACCACCACGGGGAGCCCCGACCCAGCGGTTTTGGTTGCAGCGACCAGCAGCAGCACCGCGTGTTCTGCGACTCCGAACGGCGGCAGTGCCACGACACAACCGGCAGCACTGCCACCAAGGCGGGGACCAATACACAGCGCGGTGAATGGCCTGGCCACTACAAGCAACCAACACTGGCACACCCCACCTGTCCTTGGGCCGCGCGGCTCACGGCGCCCCGAGGCAAAGGCGAGGCCGTCCACACAGTGACGAGCGTCAGGGGCTGCGCGGCATGCCACGCGGCGCCCTTGCCCCACCAAGCGACCAGCAGCAGCATTACGTACACAGCGACGGGGTGAATGGCCTGGGTGACAACGCAACGACACATCGACGCCCACCCCGTGAGACGCAGACAAGCACAATCGCGTCGCCCAGGGACATGCTGGGCCGCACCGTGTTCACAGGTCAGTTCGTCAACTAATACTTCGCAAACACCCTGGACCGCACGAGCAGCGACCTGGGGACGGCCTTGGGGGGCCTGAGGAGGAGGGCGGGGATTTCGTTAGTTGCAGTTTGGGATGGACGAGGTGCGCGCCGCTACCGCCGACCCGCAATCCTCTCTCTCTTCGTTTCTTTCCCTCCTGCGTTCGGTCGCCCGTTCGTGCCCCCCTCGCCTTTTCCTTTCGGGCCCCCGTCCGTCCCTCCCCCTCTGTCCCTCGCCGGCCCCCACACTGGAGATCGGCCCATTTTCGGAATGGTCCCGCCTGCAGTGCCACTCGGCACACGCAAGCCAGGACCCTTGACAACGTTCGGAGAGCCCCACTGCCGTCAGCGTCTCAGCGTCTCCCAGGAAGAGGAGGAGGAGGAGGAGGAGGAGGAGGAGGAGGAGGAGGAAGATTAGATAGGATAGGATAGGATACTATAGGATAGGACTCGGCCTTGCGCGTGTGTTGGGATGTTGGAGCTGACACGGTGTGACACACGTGCAACTACTCTACCTCAAACAACCGTACATCTGGTGTACGAGGTTCAGGGTAACGCGCGCCGTGCAGCAGTCGTCGAGAATCGACTCGGCTGCTCGCAATAATATGTCGCTCGCGAGCTGGAGGGGGCACCCCTCTGGCCCCCTGGAGGCCGACGCCCGATGGCACTGCGTGTGCCAGGCAGGTTTCCGAAGCATCCGCCCGACCCAACAAAAGATCACAGAGGTTGCTGTACTCAATCCGTCTCTACCCCGACCGAGGCACCCCCTTAAGAGCGCCCTCGGCGTGCCCCGAAGGCGCCCGATTGGCAGGGAACTGAACGAGAGGACGGGAGGGTCTCGGTCGAAAGGAGGAGGAGGACGAGGAGGAGGGAGGGGCGGAAAAGGACTGACGAGGTGGACCCGCCTCGACGGAGGAGCAGGGCGGGGGGCCGAGAGGCCCGAGAGATACGTGTAGCACCTTCGTGCCCACAGGGATGACCATCACCATGCCCACGGCGGCAGGGAGGACGCCGAGCGGGGGGTGCGCTCTGAGTCGGTGGACTCCGCAGCGGTGGAGGTCAGCTGGACATTCGAGCACTGAAACTGCTAAACTGTGAAGGAAATGAAATACGGTAGCGAAAAAACATCCACGATAGTAACATCGCAGGTCAACGCAGGGACAGAGCCATCGGGACCACTCTTGCTTGGGGCAAAAGCATTGGACCAATTTCTCATGTCTCCCAGCCGCCCGCAGGTGCAGGCCGCGCCCGTAGCAAAGACATGGCGACCGAATCTAGTCCGCGACTGGGATTTGAGAGCTCATCGCCCAAAGCAACAGACATGGCGACACGAACCTCGGCCACGCAAGGATTCGAGAGCTCATCGCCCAGCAAAGAGAGAACATGGCGACACGAACCAAGTCAGCGACTAGAATTTAGCCTCTCCTTCTCGGCGATGCGAGCCCTCATGGTCTCTGTGCGCGAAATCCAAGTAGAGGGGGCTACCGACCTCGATCCCGACCCTTGCCTCCGCCCCTCTTCTGCTTGTCCGGCATCTTCTGAGAAAGCCCCATCCTGATGGCCCTGGCGGGGCCGAGCCCAGCTTCGGGGCGACGCCCATCTCCGCGCGGAGCTCCACCGTGGCCTGCTCGAGCATTGACTATGAGGAGGTCACCGTCTCCGCCGAATCTCTGGCACGGCTGGCTCCGTCTGCCAGGGCGAGCCGGGCCCTCGCGCGCTGTTCGTTGTAGCACTCCTCGCAGCGGAAGTGCCGGATCAACATGCCTTTCTCCGAGGTCTGTTCAAGCTGTGCGAACTTGATGCAGAACGATCTGACCACCTCTAAAGCCCCCCCCCAACTTCAAGCTCCATATGGCCTCCGCGAGACGCGTGGACCCGGCACGCGCTGCGCGCGAGTGCGGTGGGCCCACCTTCTCCTCGAGCGACACCCTGCCAGCAGCATCTGCGCAGAGCTCCCCAGCGCCCCTGGGAGCCGCGATAATCGGCGCCAGGGCGGGGGGCAGGACGCCCATCCACTCCGGCGCGGCCCGGCCCCTCAAGAGCTGAGAGTGCACGCGGAAACCCTTTGGGAGGAGGGTCAGCGCCTGAGCGGCGTCTTTTCCTTTGAATGCGACCTCGACCTGCATCGGAGTACATTGCGCCTTGCCCGCTGCCTCTGCCACACCTCCTCTTGCCTTCTGAGCTCGTGCGTCTGCGACTGCGTCTGCTTGCGCCGCCGCCTGTCTCTCGCTTTGTTGGATGAAGGTAGCGAGGTCTGCGCCCACGCCGTCTCCGCCCCCCAATGCCGCCGTGCTCGAGGCGTCGACATACCGGGGCGGAGTGGGCAGGTCGCAGCGCGCGCGGATGTGGAGTTGAAGATGATATAGGTCTTGAGCCCAACGACAAAATCCGCCGATCCGGCGTGTGAGTTTCAAGGAGTCTCAGCTACAGCCTCGAGGCTGAGCCTCAGCCTCTAGGGGGGTTGCCGGGGTGGCCCTGCCGGGGAAGGGGGGGCGGCGGGCGTGTGTGCGTGTGCGAGTTTTCCGGCGGTCGCGGGGCGCTGCTTTTACAGAAGGCTCTAATCTCGGATGCGCTGAAAGGGTGGCCGCGGCCGCAAAGGTTTCTGAGGACGGTCTAAGAAAGTCCCGAAACCCCGAAAGATCGCCCGAACACGCCCAAAATGGCCCCAAGACGGCCCCAGAGCCTTCCAAGACGTTTGAAGAGGCCTCCAAGAGGCCCCCCACGAGGGCCCCCAGTGGCAAAAATCGTTGATGTCGTTTTCTTGTTTTGCTTATTTTGTTATGTGTTTGATTTATATATAAAAATGCGAGGGGGGGGGTCGTTTTTTTCCTGCTTTCCGACGCTCCAAGACGGCCCAAGAGGCCTCCAAGACGGCCCCAAGAGGACCCAAAAGAGGGACGAAAAGCGGAACAAATTGTGGGTGGTGGTGGTGGTGTGTGTGTGTGTGTGTGTGTGTATGTCTGCGGCGCGGACTAGGTGGTGTGACTGTGTGTGTGTGCGCGTTTGATTGTGCGCCCATAGCGTCTGCGTCTGGAGTATATAACACCGAGCGACCCGGATCGGCGGCACTGGCCGAAGGCCACTACAATACGGGGTACGCAAGCTCTTCGGGGGCGATCGCGCACTGCGCCATGGAAATGCTCCGTCCACGACTGCATGCGTTGCGTTTGGAAGACCTGCTCATGTGTCGTTGTGAGTTTTCTTTCGTTCTCCAGACCTGGCAGCAGCGGGTGCCTTGATGTGTCGCCGCGAGCAAGCTGGCTTCGTTTCGTACTCTGCGATCCCGGCCAGTGCGGAGGAGGAGCGCCTTCGCCGCGCTCGACATTTCATTGCGCTGGGGGCCCGTGGTGAGCACCTTGTCGCACGCGTAGAGGCCCGACTGTGCCGTCTCCTCGTCGACCCCAGGGACCTCTGGAGCCTCGGGGTGGAACTCGGGCGGGGCGAGCGACTTCGAGCGGGCAGTGGCCCGCGGGGCCGAGAAGTCCGCGAAAGCCCAGTCGCGATAATCCGGGGCGCGCAGCAGTTCGAGGGCGGGGTAGCCCTGGGGAACCACGTCCGAGAAGCCTTCGCAGCGGGCGCAGCCGTGGAAGTCCTCGAGAAGCTAGCGGGCCCAGGGGGTGGCCTTGTGGGGAGAGCTCCCAAGTGTCCGCGATCGCATCGCAATTGCCCATCGAGCCCAAGATGCAAGCCCTGACTTTGCGATGAGAGTCGGGGCGACGGGCCCAGCTCTGGCGCCAACCCAGGCGGCGGACCCTGAGTTCGTCGAGTGTCGGCTAAAACCCCCAGCGCCCCCAGACGTTCACCGCGCTACTCACAACGCGCTACTCTCTACTCACTACTCTATTCGCTACCCCATATTCTCCACCCACCTTCTCCGGCGCAGAAAGGGGCAGCGGGAGGAGACGGGAGAAGCCTTTTTCCCCCTGTCCGGCGCACAGGGGGGGGGAGGAGCGGGGGGTTCGACCCCCTTTCCCAGCGCCAAGGGGGGGCGGGGGGAGGTCCGGACCCCCCCCCCGCTCCTTCCGAGGGAGGGGGGGGTGTCGGAACCCTTCCCCTCAGGGGGGGTGGGGGCGCGAAAATCCCACCCCCACTTTCGGCAGTGTGCACGGCGCTCGCAGGGCGCCCGGTTGCGCCGTCGCGAGATATCGCAGGCGGCGCGGAAAAAGCACGCGCGGGGCAGCTGAGCAGCATGGCGTGCGTGAAATGGCCGATCAGCGTCTCCACCCCCCTGCCTGCCACCGGCCATCGCCCGGGCAAGGCGCGCGCGCCCCGCGCCAGCCGCCGCCTCTTCGAGGGCGCCAGGCGGCGCCGGAGCTCGATGCCGTCCAGCTCCAGGCCCAGTGCCTCGCGACGTGCTTGCCCTCCTTCACCTCGCGCAGCGGCAGACTGTCGCCGGGCGTCTCCTGGGCCGCCAGCGCCCTGGCGGCGACAGAGGCCCCTGGCCGGGGCGAGACAGAGGAATGTTGTCCACGCACGCGATGCGGGGCATTGGAGACGCCGATGCCCCTGGCGGCGCCCGCCGGCCCGCCGGCCCGCCCCTAGCGCCTCCCAGCCCCGCGCGGCTGAGGAGCTCTGGGCGGGCCTGCTGCGCCCGCCCCATGGCCCGCGAGAACCCTGCGGGCGGGGCCCGAAGGTAAGGGCGCAGCCAGGCCCCCGCCAAATCGCGCTCGCCCAGAGCTCCTACCAGCTTCGCCCCGAACCGCGGCGCCGTGAAGTCTGGCACCCAGGACTGGTAGAAGCAGTTGGCGATGTCCTGAATCGAGAACTCCAGCTCGCCCCTCGGCTCTGCCTCGAGGCCCGCGACCGCCGCCGTAGACGCTAACTATTGAGGCAGGGCGCCAGAGCTTCTTGGCAGATCGCGCATCCACCATCAAGCGCTGGCGGCCTGACCTCTCCTTGCGCGCGAAGAATGCACCCGCCTCGAAATCTCGACGCGCGCGAGGCTCCACCATGCCCCCGTTCAGCAATTCCTGAACAGACAGCGTGCGCTCTCCTCTGTTCGCGCGAATGGTCTTACCCCCGTAGACCTCGCAGCCTGCTGGGGGCGCCTCCTCAGTTCGAAACTGGAAGCACGGGGGCCGTCGATCACCTCCTGGCGGCAGGGGTCGGGCAACGCGCCAGCATGCCCACTGGCCCCGCAGTGTCTGGCCGCGAGACCAAGCCGCGATCGTGCAGAGCAGCCGCGGAGAGGTCCTCGCACGCGTAGTCGAGGGCCTCGGTGCCAGGAAACTCCTTCAGGGCTGCCTCGTCGGCGGCCGCCTGCTCTGGCGGCTCGTCGTCTGCGACCTCGCGCCAGGTGCTGCTGAGCGCCGAGGACTCCGCCAGAGACGGCCAGACGGTCGAGGCCCGCGCAAAAACAAGCCGCCCCCGAGGAGGTCGTCGAGGGCGGCGACGCAGTCATTCGAGCGTCGGCCGATGGCCGCCTTCCTGCCCAGACGCGGAGCAGCGCGGCGAGGACCTCGGCGAGGTTCAGGGGCAGGAGGGGCTTCCAGAACCTCAGGCAGCGGGGGCAGATCCCGAGGCGCCATCCTCTCCATGGCGCGGCCTTGTTTGGTCGGCCGGCCCCCTGTCCATAGTGGCTTCCTTGGAGCGCGCGCGCGCGCTCCTCGGCAGCCTTCCTCTCCCCCTTCAATGGCCAATGGTCTTCCCAGGGGCGCGGCTGCTCAAGATGGGCCCGGAAACGAGCCCCAAACAAAGCGGTTCTGGATTTCCCAAAATTAAGCAACAGCTCAACCGCTCCCGGAAGGGGGTTTGGCAAATGGCACGCGGCGGCCCATTTCCCAAAATGCGAATGGCTAGAAATGTACAAACAATCTTAGGTGTCGTCGGTTGGGCCAGAGACGCCCCGCGAAAAATGGCCCGCGGCACCCCCGCCCCACATGGCCGAATCGCGGGCTGCCGACTCAGCGACCCACTTCAGCAGCTCAAGGCTCATGATGGCGCAACCCAGTGCGACGCGACCTGCCCGGGTAGTGGCCCCGCGCATCGAAGTCCCTGCCCGCCCTCCACCTCTTCCCGATGCGATGCTCGATGTGATGGGCGCGGCGGCACAAGCACTCCACGCTCGCAAGGTTCGACGCGTCGAGCTGGTCGAAGGTCGTCGCGAGCTCCAGGATCCCCGAGAGCATCTCATTGATGACCGCGCTATGCTCCTCCTCCTGCAACTTGTTCTCGCGTTCCAGGTCATGCGCCGCTGGGCTGGGCCGCCCGCCGGCTCGGACATCTCCTTTACCGCGCGAAGAACCGCGCGGGGGCCCTCTAAGATCCAGTCGTCGAAAGTGGACTGCTCGGACGAGCTCGCCGCGCTCTTCAGATCCCTGAAACGTTTCCCGCTGCCGCCCCTGACGATGGGCAGGGCGCGGGCGTTCTCCGAGCTCGCCGCCACTGACGCCGGCCTCGGCGGAGTGTCCGCGCCCCCCGCCCAGTCGCTCTTCTTCGCCGTGCGGTAAAATGTCGCGATCACCTTGTCCTCTGTCTCCCCGACCTCAACTCCGCGCAGCACCGCGGGGTCCCCGCGCGAGCCCACGTCATGGCAGCCGACCGCCGCCATGCTGATGAACTTATCGGACGGGAAGCCGCGGTGCTCGGCGAGCGCGAAGGCACTGCCAACCGACGCTGCCGACGACTTCGGGCCGCACACCCGCTTAGAACGCTTGGGCCCCGCCTCGGACGCATGAAGTCCCGCCGGCGGCGGCAGAGGCGGCGCCGCAGCTCCATCTGCCGCCGGCTGCGGCTCCGGCACCTCTGGCGACAGGCTCAGCTAACGCCTCTCGTCTATCGCTATGGCTCGGCCCTCCTCGAGCAAGTCTCTCGGCCCCTGCCCCGTGGGCCGAGCCTGGAAGCGGTGCGCCGGCTGGCCGCGCGCCGCGCCCAGCCCAGCAAGCAGCCTTCCTCGGGGGCCGGCCTGCACGAAATCCCCCAAATACTCCCAGCTGACCGTCTCGGCGTAGACGTCCGCGTTCGGGGCCATCGCGATGTAGGCCAATCCTCGACGAGCGCCAGGATAAGGCGTTAATGCCAGGGTTTCCCTGCCACGCCGTAGTTTAGGAACGCCACCTCCCCTGGCTTCAGCCCCAGCAACCTCTGCCTTCTCGATCGTCTTTGCATCGTGGCGATCGACATGAAGTGGAACCGCAACAGGCGCCAACACACATGGAGCAACTGGCTTTTTGAACGCGACCGCGCCCACGAGGACCAACCTGCACGTCACGCAAAATGAGCAGCACAGAGCCTGCATCGCCAGCACCGGCAGCAAGCTCAACGTGAACGCCAGCGCGATTCCCGACACGGCCAGGCCCAACGGCATTGGGGTCGACCGAATGCCCTGCGAGCTCAAGCGGGCGTTGGCCGAGGAGGAGAGGGCGACCGCGCAGGGGCTCACCCCCAGTGCCTGCTGCAGGCCACCAGAGATATCGTTCGCCGATCCTGGGGCCGGAGAGCGGGCGAGGGAAAAGGGCCACCCGAAATCACCCATCCGCCGCCTCGAGAAACCGCTTGAGCACAAACAGTTGCGGCCAACACATAATATTCAGCATTGCACACTGCCCTGCGTTGCTACAGGAGAAGGAGGAGGGGAAGAGGAGGAGGAGGAGGACGAGGAGGAGGAGGAGGAAAAGGAGGAGGAGGAGCCTTGAGAGCAGGGAGGGCCCAGGCCTCCGACGCCGCATGTTTCCCTCAACGTGCCCCCCAGAGGTCTGGACCCCTTCTCCTGGACTGTGTCCCATCCAGAGCAGCTCTTCCGCGGTCCTCAGGGGCCACTGCGGGCCCCTGGGGGACGAGACCAGCAAAAAACCGCCCGTCGCTGATTTTCCGAAACGAGAAGAAAACGTTTCCGCCCCCACGCAATGTGGCGGCACGCGCGCGGCCGGGGCAGCGAACGGCGGCCGGCGGGAGGGCAGGCCTGGACCTCCTCCTCGTCCTGCTCGTCCTCGCCCTCGTCCTCGCCCTCCTCACTGGTCGGCCGCGGGCGAAAAGGGAGAGGGGGAGGAGGAGGAGGAAAGGAGGATGAGGAGGAGGAGCAGGAGGAGTAACAGGGGCAGGAGGAGAAGAAGAGAGGGAGGGTGGAGGGCGGGAGAGGGAACGAGGAAGGGCTACGAGCAAAAACGGGATCAGGGGGAAAGAGGACGGGGGTGGTGGGGGGATATTCCTGCGCTCAGGCGAAAAAACCCGCGTCTGACAGCGTGCCTGGTCAACCTGGCCTTACAGGCTGGTGCTCCACACCGCAGGCCAGGCCAGGCCACTGGCCGCTGTTGAGCTGCTCGAGGAGACCGGACCCTGCCCCCAACTGGGGCAGCCACGAAGGGGGGCCATGAAGGAGGGGCGGCAAGTGGACGGCGGCCACGACGGAGGGAAAGTTCAGGCGGGCCGCGCGAGGGGGTGGTGCGGGGGGGGCGGCCTTCGGAGACTGTGAGCTGCCGAGAAGACCCCTGGGCCCTGGGCTTCCGAGAAGTCTTCTCTCGTCCGCCCCCAGGGCCCTGCCAGAGGGCCCCGCGTTCTTGGATCCTCTTGGCTCCCGAGGCCGCCCCTCTCGCGCCGCTCAGCTTGTGGGCTGCCAATGCGCTTCGCCCAGCCGATCCCCATCCCCACTGGCATGGCCTTGGCCACACTGGCCGACCTACCCCCCCGGGGCGAGGATCTACACTGCTCCTTCGGGTTTCGCTGGACCTATCCCCGCCTCGGGGTGTGGGCTGGTGGGTTGGGATGCCCTGGCCCAGTGGGGATGGGGGTTCGGATGGGGGACCGTTTCCCTGGAGGGCCGTTTCCCCAAAGACCTCTTCCCCGGAGACCTCTCCCCCAAAGGACCGTTTCCCCAGAACCGTTTCCAAGGAACCGTTTCTCCAAAACCGTTTCTCCGGAACCGTTTCCCCGGATTGTTTCCCCGGAACCGCTTCCCTGGATCTGTTTCCCTGGACCCTCTTCCCTGGAACCGTTTCCTGTGCACCCTCCTCCCGGGAACCGTTTCCCAAGAGACCGCGTCCCCAGTACCACTTCTCGAGGGAGGATGAGGGAGGAATGAGAGATCAGGGAAGGAGGAATGAGGGAGGGAGGAAGGGAAGGATGAGGGATGAGGGAGTCGGGAGGGACGGACGAAGGACGAGAGAGGAAGGGATGGATGAGCGAGGGATGAGGGAGGGAGGTGAGGATGAGGGTAAAGGAAGGATAGATGAGGGATGAGTGAAGGACGGATGAGGGAGGGAGGGCGCAAGCATGAGCGATGAGGGATGAAGAGAAATAGGGGGGTCGAGGGATGAGGGATGAGGGAAGGAGGAGGACGAGGAGATGGAGGAGGAGTAGGAAGACCCTGCTTTTGCGACAAGCCGTGCAAATGCTACTGAGCACGCTAGATGTCTCGGGGAGACGGGCCAAACCAAATCGGATCACCTCAAGTGCGGACATCTCTGAGCCCAGAGGTGGAGGGATGAGGGAGGGAGGGATGAGGGATGAGAAGAGGTAGCATAGATGAGTGATGAGAGAGGGGAGGAAAGATGAAGGACTGGTCCAGTCGGGCGGGCGGACCCTACCGGGGGGCTCGGGTCGGTTGGGCGGGACCCTGACGGGCGGGTCGGGTCGGGCGGGCCCTAACAGGCGGGACGGGTCGGGTCGGGCGGGCGGGGGACATTCAACAAGTATTGCGCGTCATCGAATTGGCACGCGAGTACCCTAACGGGCGGGTCTGGTCGGGCGGGCGGGCGGGACCCCAACGAGCGGGTCAGCTCGGGCGGGCAGGGCCCTAACAGGCGGGTCGGGTTGGGCGGGCGGGTAGACCCTGACGGGCGGGACGGGTCCGGTTGGGCCGGCGGACCCTAACGGGCGGGTCGGGTCGGGTCGGGCGGGCGAACCCTAACGGGCGGGTCGGGTCGGGTCGGGCGGGAGGGACGTAAATGTATGGCGCATCATCGAGGTGGGACGCGAGTACCCTGACGGGCGCGTCGGTCGGGCGGGCGGGCGGATCCTAACGGGCGGGGCGGGTCGGGTCGGGCGGGCGGACCCTACCTAACGGGCGGGTCGGGTCGGGTCGGGCGGGCGGGGCATTCAAGTGAGATGCATCATCGAGTTCGCACGCGAATACCCCTAACGGGCGGGACGGGTCCGGCGGGGGGCGGACCCTAACGGGCACCCTAACAGGCGGGTCTGGTCGAGTCGGGCGGGACATTACAGTACGATGCGGCATCGCATTGGCACGCGAACACCCCTAACGGGCGGGACGGGTCCGGCGGACCCCAACGCAACGGGCGGGGCGGGTCGGGTTGGGCGGGCGGGCCCCAACGGGCGGGCGGGTCGGGTCGGGCGGGCGGGACATTAAAGTATTGGCATCGTCGAACTGTCTCGCGAGTATCCTCACGAGCGGGTCTGGTCGGGCGGGCGGGCGGGCGCCAGAGCACCCGGCTCGAGTGCCTGGCCCGGAGCACCGGGAGGACCTATAGGGTGCCTGGAGTGTCGACACGAGCGCCACTGGACCGGTCTGGTCCTGCGGAACTGGGCCTGCGGAACCTGGCCTAAACGGGCATGTGGAACCGGTTCCGCGGAACCGATTCTGCGGAACCGGTCTTCGTTGAACTGGGCTTTGCTGAACCGGTCGTCTGTTGGACCGGTGTTTGTTGAACAGGTCGACTGCTGAACCGCTCCCTGTTGAACCGGCCGTCTGTTGAACCAGTCTTCTGCCGGGAGGAGGGGGGAGGGAGGGAGGGAGGATACGCGAACAAGTGGCGCAATGATTATGAACGGCACTTTCCAGCAATATGAAGGGAGTCCACAACTGTATTATTAGCAATCATGAACGAAGAGACCTGCCAGACATGGCAGTTGGCCCCATTGCCCGGATCTGGCAGACGCGGCGGCAAAGGCATCACCGAGACAGCGGAATTCAGGAGGCCATGCAGCAACTCAAGAAGGCAGCCCAAGATGAATTACCTCACCGACAACCTTTCGAACTGGAAGACTTCGAGGCGGCTTTACCGAAGTTTCGACCAACAACGGCAAGAGGAATAGATCAGTGGCAACCTGCAGAGACCAGAGCACTCCCAGCTGAAGCGAAGCGCAGACTGGTCGCCCTCCTAATCTTGTGCAAGCGCAACCTCAGTTGGCCGTTCCAGTTCTACCACATCTGGTACCACCTCTCAGCCAAAGCTGGCTCCGACACGGGAGGAGAAGAGCGGCCGATAGGGCCATTACCTTTCCCTGTTCGTCTTTGGGGCAAGATGGCAAAAACCAGAAATGCAAAATTGGTGTGCTGAGAGAGCCGGCTTCTGGGACGCAGCGATCCAAGGTTCTTCAGCTTTGCGCGCAGCGATGCTCTCCATGGCCCTAGACGAGACCAGCGCAAACCTCCAAGGATCGTGATGTGGAACTTTCTACCTAGACCTCGAGAAGTTCTACGACAGCGTGGACTTCAGCCTGCTCCTCCAGCGCGCCATGCAGCTAGACTATTCGAGAGTAAACATCAACATCTACATAAGCATGCTGATGCACCTATCACCTTGCGTGGTACGCGCCTGACAAACTTAACGCAGCAGCCCCGATCTGCCCATGGAATGCGATTGTAGCAGGCTGCGCGGCGGCAAATCATGCAGCACGAGCCATGATATACATCATCCTACATATCACACGCCGAGCAGCGCCACTTGCCATCGCCAGAGAGTTCGTCGAGGACCTGCGCACGCGTGCTGAAGGGGGCCCAGTGCAATTCCAGGAGCAGTTTCCCGCGGCAGTAGACACCTTGCTCCAAGCGTGCATTGACTCGAAGCTGATGGTATCAGGCAAGTCGGCCCTCCTGACCAACTGCACCAATGCCAAGAAGCACATCGTCAAGCAGTTGGGTTCCAAGAGCATCGCCAAAAGGACACCGCGCTGCGTCAAGGATCTAGGCATCGACGCAACGCTGGGACGAAGCAGGATTGCAGCTACAAGGTCGCCCAGCACCGAGCAAGCCAGAGAGCGAGAGAAAGGGGCCAATATATTCACCAAACAAAAGGGCACGTGGAGGAGGCGAACGGCGGCGCTCTTCAATGCCAGCCTGGGGGCCAAGCAGAACTATGATTGGCCAGTCACAGGCCTCGACCCCAATGGAGCACGACAAGCTCGGGCACAAGCGGCAGACATGGCGAGGGTCGACGCGGGCGGCAGATGCTCAACTACGACAGGGACGGCGCGAGGACATCGAGAGGTTTCACAAGATGCGCGGAGGAGGAACATGGAATGCAGTATCAGGACCCATGGGCGTGTTAATCCTCGCGCTCCAGCAGCCACATGGAACCCGCGCGACCCCGGCGAATGGGAAGATCCACGAGGCGACGTCTGGAAGTTTACCGACGGCCAGATCCTGGACTTCAAAGATATCACCAGCGCAGTGGCTAAAGACAGGTCCAGCAGCTGCGGTACAGGGCGAAGGGCCACTACTTCGGCCAGGGAATGCAGCGCGGTATGGACACAACGATGCTCAAGCAAACTGTACACAATCTCCGCAATGCTGCCCGAGTCCAAGAAGCAGGAGCACTTGACGCAGTGGCACGCGGTGCAATTTGGACAGGCGAACGAGTTTGACAGGCGGGATATACCACAGACGGCATCTGCGCCAGATGCGGCAAAGCTTCTGACACGCTCAAGCACAGATTCTATGAATGCGAGATGAGCGATTACCTTAGCATCGACGCGATGACAGAGTCCCAGACCTAGTGTAATGAGGCTGTGGAGGAGACGCACGATGACCCAGACAGCGAAGAATCCTGGCTACGCGGTCTACTGCCCCAACATCGTAGACCAGTGCCAGATCCACCGAGCTGGGGCGATTGGGGTGGAAGCCATTGGAGCGCGGCGACCAAAGGCCCGTTGGTGATGGCCCAGCACGCGGCGGCAATAAAACCCCAATGATGCAAGAAAACCTTCATCGACGGCTCAGGCACCAACAGCGACAAGCGCGTCAACAGAGTCGGCCGGGGGCCCACGCTACAAACTACAGGCGAGCCACTAGCTGAAAGACAGCGCGGAGGCGAAGTGTTCTGGGAAAAGGCCATCGAGACACAAGATGGAGCCGGCAACGATAGTATGACAGAGCAGGGCATCACCAACATACCACGACCTAATCCCGAAAACCAGGAACGCCGAAACCTCATGAACGACGCTCGCCACCGTCGTGGTCGACCTGACCAATGAGAAGAAGTACGAGAGCGATGCCTCGACCTCCGTCGGCAATGCCCTACGTGCCCCTCAGTGGCGGCTGCGGTTGCTGATGGCAGTGACACCCTTTCATGGCCCGCAAACGCGCGCTGCTCACCACAACAAGGGACAGAAGGGACCGACCTGACGGGAAACTGCCGACCCGATGTCAGAGGCATGAATCAGTCGCCAAGGGGCGTTGGTGATCGTCCACGTGACACCGTCAAAGCAGGGCAGATAGAAGAGACGAACCAGTTGGGCTACTACGGCACAGTAGACGGCGAGCAGTCACTTGCTCACCCAGGGCCCCATCACCATCTACGCGGACTGGCAGCAGGTGTGGAATTGATGGAATCACCGACCTCAGGGCAAAACAGATAGGCTGGTGGCTGCGGATTGGCCAAGCACTAACTACGACGACCGAGGCAAGAGCATGGAGCTCAGGTGAACAAATGCATCTCGCAACTGGGCAAGGAGTCGCTCGCCAAAGCAACGCAGCCATTATACATCTGCCTGGGGAATGAGATATCGGACACAACGGCACACCGTGGAGCAGAAGAAACGCACTCCACCATCAACCAATAAATGCAACAACTAACGGACACGGAACGATTACTAGTCAGAATTCAGGGGCGAGCGGCAGCCATCACCCAGGAGATCTGCAAGGATGTGGACGCGAACAAAGCGCGAGAGGAAGCGACCAGCTCCGAGCCACACTGATCGACAACGTCGACGCCAATTGGGGATGGAAGCGGGGCACAACATGCACAAGAAGCGAGGACAGTGGGTCTGCCGGGAATGCTGGAAGTCGCCTGGCAAGTACAGCGTCCTGGACTGGATGAAGGCTAATGTGTGCACCGGAAGGCAATCTGAGAGCCATAGTGCCGACCACGGACACGCAGTACCCGTCCCCAACAATGAGACGATAAAGGTGCATGGCAAGGCTATCCACCCCAGCCACCGCATCGCAGTCGTTCATGGACAGTTCTGGTGCTGGAATTGCGCGCTGGTGGCCTCGCACAACAATGATGGACGAGGGCGGCTCGCGATGCTGACACGATAATGCAACGACAACATCACACCCAGTGGAGAAACCGTGCTGAAGCGGCTGCGCCTGGGGCTGCCGCCGAAGGCTGGACAGAGCTGGCCAGACGGCACGATCTCGCCGAACGGCGGCCTGATACCTCGTGTTGCAGCTGGGCCACGCCGAGCTGAACGACGCCGACGAGGTTGAGTTCACGATTTAGGTGGTGGGCATAGGCTATTTGCCTCATGCCAGGGTGGCGGCCTCAGGGTGCGGCCCACGCACCCCGCATACAGATTCTGCCCTGGACTGGTAGCGATGGGGGAGGGCAGCGGCCTGCTGCCGCCGTTCTCGCGCCCTCTGAAGGACACCTGCGAGATGGTTTTCAGCTGCGCGCGCCCGTGCGGGACTCGCGCGTGAGCCCCCCGCGGCCGCGTCGACGGCGGACGCCCCTTGATCCTCGATCCTCCTCCTGCTCCTCCTGCTCCTCCTCCTCCTCGTATTCAATTCTGGTTTCCTCTCCCCACATCATCGTCCGACGCCCAGAAAACCACGCCGAAGCATGAGTCCCTCCACGCCTTCCAGCGGGTTGCCGTGGTACTGCTCCCTGGCACGCTCTCTCTCCCTTCTCCCCTCCCTCCTCTCCTCCTCCGCGTTCTGGACATTGCCAGGTTCGGCGTCTCAGGGCCAACCGGACCACCCTCGAGGGAGGGGCCGTCGAGCCGCGCGGCGGCTCAGGGGCCGCTCCTCGGGGGTGGGCGGCGCAGGGGCCGCTCCCAGGGGGTGGGGCTGGGGAGCTGGTCGGGCACCGTTGGGCTTCGTGGTCCGGGGAGTGGGCCTGGCCTCGTCGGCGTCGTCGTCGTCATCGTCGGCTTCGGCTTCGTCGGTGTCGGCGTCGACGTCGGCGTCGTCGGCCCGTCGTCGTCGTCGTCGTCTTCGTGGGTTCGTCAAGCCTCCCGTGTCTGAACCTTTCCACTCCTTCCCCTGCCTCTTGCCAGAAACAACGTGCTGGTCTGGTCCTCCCACTCCGCCTCCTCCTCCTGCACCTGCTCCTGCTCCTCCTCCTCATCCTCCTCCTCCTCCGTCTCCTCCTCCTCCTCCTCCTCCTCCTCCCGAAGAGGAGCGAGCTGCGCGCGCGTGTTGTGTTGTGTTGTGTTGTGTTGTGTTGTGTTGTGTTGTGTTGTGTTGTGTTGTGTGAAGTTGTGTTAAGTTGTGTTGTGTTGAGTCGTGTTGCGTTGCGTTGCGTTGTGTCATGTTGTGTTGTGTTGTGTTGTGTTGTTGTGTTGTCTTGTCTTGTGTTGTGTTGTGTTGTGGTGTGGTGTGGTGTGTTATGTTGTGGTGTGTTGTGTGTGTACTGTGTGTGGTGGTGTGGTGTGGTGTGGTGTGGTGTGGTGTGGTGTGGTGTGGTGTGGTGTTGTGTTGTTGTGTTGTGTTGTGTGGGTGGGCGGGGGAGGGGGGGAGGGGATGAGGAGGGGCGGAGCGCGGATTCTCCTTCTCCTCCTCTTCCGCGATGGCCACCTCGCGGGAGTCCCTCCGCGGCGATGTCGGCACGCGGCTGGGGCCTCGCGGCAGCGGCAGATCGGAGAGACAGGAAGCAACTCCTGGGAGGTATTCGTGGAAACGGTTAACCAGGACAGGAACAACAATCCCCACCCCCGCCAAGGGAAACCTTGGCCCCGCTGCCGGAACTACCCCTCCTAGGTTGGGATGGATGCCGCCCCCTTCGGGCTACGCAACACCCATCCCCACCCCCATCCCCACCAAGGGGTGGTGTAAGCTGGGGGAGGGAGATCCGCCATTGTGCCCTGTGCACGTTGAAGCGTGGAAGAATGCCAAGGGCTGCCTGGTAGGACTTGCATATACTCTTATAAGGGCCGCCCCATCTACTCGCATCC
The DNA here is from genome assembly GCA_963575745.1 of Prorocentrum cordatum. Classification (NCBI taxonomy): domain Eukaryota; class Dinophyceae; order Prorocentrales; family Prorocentraceae; genus Prorocentrum; species Prorocentrum cordatum. Next base: position 188,636 of record CAUYUJ010017426.1, read on the forward strand.
CTTGCATGCATCACCCCCTCACCCGAAGCTCCCTCTGCATCGATCCCTGGTACAAAAACCATGGGTCCGCGTCCCGAGCTTCTAAGGCGGCGCGGGCAAGCAACCACGGCCGCCAAGCTGGCCCACTATACCTCGAAATCTGCCGAAGATGGCCCCAAGGCGGCCCAGTATGGGCTCAGGACGGCTAATCATGCCTCCAGAGGGGAGGGGGGGGGGGCAAGAGGGCCACAAGAGGACCACCAAGGTGGCCCGAAGAAACCTACATGGCTGATCGTCCATTGATGCTTGAATGGAAGTCACATTATGTGTCCTCCTTGGTCTTCCGTCAGCTGAAATTGGCCGAAGAAGCCTCCAAGCTGACCTCAAGAGGCCCCCATGAGAGCCCCAAGGTAGCCAAATAGAATCCCATGATGGCCCACGAGGGCTCCAAGACGGCCCCAAGCTGGCTGGAGAGGGCTTCTGGAGGGCGTCAGTAATACTGCTTCAGAGTGCCCCATCGGCAGCCCAGGATGGCCACACGACGGCCGCCAGACACCCTGCACACGGCCAAGAAAGCCCCAGACGGCCCCCAAAATCCCCAAGACAGCCTAGGCCCAAGAGGACCCTCAAGGACCCCACGACTGCCCCGCTGGAACCCAGGCCAGTCCCAAGACGGCCCAAATCAGGTGGTCTACGAGAATTCCTCCATACGTGAAGACGCCAAGTGTCAGAATTGACTGTGGTCCTCGTCTTCATCCTCCTCCTGCTCCTACTCCTCCTCCTCCGCGTCATTCCCCTCCTCCTCTTCACCATCCTCCTTCTCCTCCTCCTCCTCATCGTCCCCCTCCTCCTCCTCCTCATCATCATCATCATCACCACCATCGTCAGCATCATCATCGTCAGCATCATCATCGTCGTCACCGTCGCTATCAGCATCCGCATCATCATCATCATCCTCATGATCACCCTAATCATAGCCGTCACCACCATCACCATCATCGCCACCATCACCATCACCACCACCACCATCATCATCACCACCACCATCACCAGCATACTCATTAGCATCATCATAATCATCATAATCATCAGCATCATCACCACCGCCATCCCAATCAGCATCACCGTCACCATCAGCATTATCTTCACCATCATCATTACCATCCTCCTCCTCATCCTCCTCATCATCATCAACGTCCTCATCCCTCGCCTCCCCTTTCTCCTCCTCCTCACCATCATCATCATCAGCATCAACATCAAAATCAGCATCAACATCATCATCATCATCATCATCATGGTGCGGGCTGCTCTTTTTCAAACTACTGCTTGCGGAGACCGAATGAGCACGCACATCGACACTGCCCGGGCTTTTTGGGGTGGGAGGGTTCTGAGAAAACCAAAAAGCTTACTGAGCGGAAGAAGCGGATGCAAAGGCCAGATCATTCCCGTGGGGCACAAACGTGATGCTGGCTGCTCTGTTCCAAACTACTGCATGCGGAGACCGAGTGAGCACACGCAATCGACACTGCCCACCTTCAGCCTCCCGCAATCAACACTGGCCTGGCGAATTTATTCGACGCGTAGACCTACTACAATCTTGCTGACGGAAATCTCTCCCCCCGAGGCCCCCGAATTAAGAGGGGCGAGAGGGAACGAGGGAGGCGAAAATGGGCCACGGGGCATGGACACGCAAGAGGCTAAGGGAGTTAGCGAAAGCCTGGGATAATACCTCACAGAGCTTTTCGGGATAAACCTGTTTTAGCCGAGTAAGAAAACCTCCTGAACCAGGCCCATCGAGTTGAAGATGCGATTTCCCGGAGAACATACATACACCACGACCCAGACATTTCGCTTGAAGGAGGACGAGGCCTTTACAATGCAACAGATGGAGCCTGGTCCGAGCACGCCAAGCTGCACCAAACGCGCAGTAGTCAACTACATTTTGTGTACACGCCCTGCGTTGACGATGAATGGGTCGATCGTATACTGACCAGAGAAAAGATTGAGCTGGATTCTCTTCGCCGCAAGGAATACCACGATCAATGCAGGATTTAAGCAGCGCCCCGCTACGCTGCGCCAGAAGATCCCCTTCTGCCACCAATGACCGATCTTTGCCGCGTAGATCTGGTAAACCACACGGGCACTCTTGAGTACGCAGCCGACGAGGTAGCTGCGACCACTGAGGGGCGCGCGTAGGGACCGAGAACGACTGGCACGGGGTCCCTGACCACAGTCCTGACACAACGCCTGATCGAATCCAACCCAACAACGAGTGAAATACATCGTCGCGCAATAGGTGGCACTGAGCCCCGTGGGCAATACCGACGCGCGCGACCGCGACACTACCGCGCGCCAGGGCACGCGCCAAGCCTCCCGAACCGGAGAAAACATCTAGGAATACTCTCTGCAATGCAGGCTGCGGCTGCGCAAGAGCCTCGCGCAGCGCGCGGCGGAGGGCGCGATGCCGCGCTCCATTGGCAAGGCGATCTCCGCAGGTCGCGCCGCCGGCAGCTCGCCGAGCTGCAAGGGCGCCCTGGCAGGCTAGTCGCACCGAGCCACAATGCGGGGGTTGCGCCAGTGCCCCGGCTGCTGTCTGCACGAGGAGGTCATGACTGGCTCGCCCTGGCCACGGCGCGTAGAACGTCGGCTCGACCGAGTAGGGCCCCCAGCGGCTCCATTGCGTCCACGAAGGAGCGGTGCCACTTCCTGGGGCAGACGTCGAGCAGGCGCTCGGGCTGGCCGAGGTCCAGCAGCACCCTGAAGTCGAACTCCTGCGTCTCTAACGGGCGGCCGAGCTCCTCCACGTGCACCCCGAAGGCCCCGTAGGTTCCAGGCTCTTCTGGGCTCGATGGGAGGATGAGCGGCGCCACCGAGAGGCCCAGCAGCGAAAACGACCGCAAGTACGTCACGAACAGCACAATGACGGCCAGCGCCCCGATCGGGCGCGCGGCCTGCGCCACCTCGACGAACGCCCACAAGCCCTGACCCCCTTGCGGGGCCAACCAGCGAGGCACTAAGCCTCGCGGTCGCTGTCGGACGCCCTCGCGGGCCCGCGCCGAGCGGATGGAGGCCCGGGGGCCGACCTGGCCAGAGGCTGCCACGCGGGGGCCTCGCGGCCTGCCACCAGCTCGGGCGCGCTGGGAGGCCCCGCGGCCGCTCGGCCCAGCGCTCGCGCCGCGAGCTTGGGAGCGAGGCTCGGCGCGCCGGCGCAGCGCGTTGAAGCAGCCCAGGCCCGCGTCGCCCTCGTCGTCGGAGACGAAGGGGGCCGCGCGCCGCGGCTGCGCCGCCGGGCACGGGGCGGCACTTGACGAACCCCCCAGCGCCCGCGGCCCGCCATGCCGAGGCTGGAACGCCCGACTAGCAGCGTCCAAAGGGTTCCGCTCGGACGGCACTCAGCGATCCGCCAGCTTGAGCCCAGCGGCCAAGCAGAAGGCGGCCGAAATCCGACACTGGAAATTCATCGCAGGATTTGACGAGCGACCCTTTGCATGCGCGCAGATCACCGACATGTTATCACCCAGGACGAGCACCCGAAATTCATGAAGACTGCAGTCACGAGCACGGCGTCGCAGAGTCCAAGTCCGAGCTCTCGCCTCCAGCTGGGCCTGAGGCCCGGGCAACCCCCTCCAGCGACCAGTATAGGCAACCTCCAAGCTCTCTGAGAAAGAGACGGGGACCTCGGCAAACTCCCTCACACGCCCGAGATCCAGGATCACATCCTCCGACGCCTCCGAGACACAGACCTCCCCCTCATGCTCGGTCAAGGGCCCGTGAACGGGGGGCTCCCGAGACACTGAACAGCCCCCGAAAGCGGGCGCGTTCCCGAACGCGACCAACGACCGCGACCTCCTCGAGGGCGCATCGCAGGCAGCCAACCCCGAAGCCCCAGGCAGACGCGCCATAACCAAAGACCCGATCTCGCCAGGGATGTCGCACGCAAGATCGAGCCAGAGGGAGAAGGGCGCGAATCCAGCGGACTTCGCGCGCAACCGAAGGCCACAAGGGTTGTCGCCGAACATAGCTGTCCTGCATGAACATGCACTTTCTCCATAACACACAATAGCTCGGGGGCCAACGGCCAACGAGAAGAGGGCGGCGACGTGGCCCGCGAACCTCTCCGACTCCTGCCCCGCAACGCCCCCGCCGCTTTCCAGTAGATGATCACGCGCGAGCTTCGCCTTCCAAAAGCGACAGGCCTCAGGGCGCCACCCCCCTTCGACCCCGCGAGCGCGAAGCCGATGCAATCGTGGTCCCCGGGGCCCGCGGCCCCCAGCGACGAGGCGACCCCCCCTCCTCGAGTTTCTCCTTCGCTCCCGCGACGGCATTCTCCGCGACGACGGGGTCCGCGCTCAGACGCAGGTGAGCGGGGCGGCGGGCCGTGGAATCAAGGGCAGGCCGAAAAAGAACACCTGTAATGGCTAGGGGGCCAAAACTGGCAATGGCAGACTTCAATGCCCCCCATGCGCAGCGGGGATTACACGGGGCGCACGCTCTAAATGTGCAAGAGCCTCCCCCGCGGGCAGGGCGACCCCAGGAGGCCCCTTAAACCAAATGTCGGGAACGCGGGTATCCCAGATCATTCGGAGTGCGCCAGATTTCTTGCGCACGAAAAACAGCCACTCTCTTCGGGCGCGTCCTCGCTGGCCTCCGAAACGCCAGCGCCCCAGAGTTCAGCAGCGAACTCCCCGGAGAAGTCTGAGCTGATCCCGAAGGGCAGGATCCAGGAAGAGGTTGCCTCCCCAATCGCGCTTACGAGTGGCAACCCCCTCGGCAGCCCAAAGGATTGAGCGGGCTTCAAGCGCGGGCCGCAGGGCGGCAGGTAGGCGCTCACCCAGCGGCGCCAGGCCCGAGCGCCCTGCGAGAAGCGACACGATCCCTCGCTCGAAGTTCACGCGAACACCGAGGGCCAGCGCGGCCTCCGCGTAGCCGGGCCGCGTGCCCTGGAGCGCCTGCCACGCCCCCCCCCCCCCCCCAGGGAGCTCCCGCAATCAGGTGGATGGGGAAGCCACTGACCCATATTGCCGAGCGAGATGACGGGCAGCTGAGACCTGCGCAGCGGTCAACGAAGCGGGCGAAGAAGAAGTAGCCTCCGAAACGCCTAGCTCGTTCAAGGCTCCGATACCCTCGAAGAGCCACCCCTTCCGTGCTCGACGGCGCCGAAGCCGACGCCGCTGACTCTGCGAAAGCCCCGCGCCGCTGGATCCCCCCAGCAAAACTTCTGAAGCGGCAGCCAGAGAAACGGGCAGGGCGCCCCGTTGACGCGCCATGTGGAGCTTGAAAACACCCCAGGGCAGCGCCCACCGCCGATCCCTGAACCCCTGCGGCTTCCCCTCGAGGAGGCGGGACAGACCCCCTCGCGGCGGCGCAAGAGATGAGAGGGGGGCGACGGTCAAGCTCGACCACCTCTTCCCTGATCACCCCACTTCTCCATGGCGGTCTGCTTCGCCGACGGGGCGTCGATGCCCTGGGCCAAGGCGGCCTTCTCCCGCGCATTGCGGCACTCATTCAGGACGCCCACGCGGGTGGCGGGCTCCATCACCGCGAAGTCCTCCAACTCTGGCATCACGATGAAGCTGCTGCGCAGGCTCTCAACGCCCAGGGGCAGCGAGCGCTCGATGAGCCAGTCGTCGCCATCGGCGGGGCCCGCGTCCATTTGGCACATGGGATCCCCGCGTGCGCTCTCCCACATTTGGTGGCGGCGGATATTCAGCTCGAAAGCCACCGGGGCGCCGACCTGACCAAAGTCAATCGCCAGCACAACCTCCATCAGCTGGGACAGCCGCCAGTGCTCGTCAACCACCACATCCGAAGCCGCCAATCCCAGCGCGTAGCACCACCCGTAGTACTGCTGAACAGGCTCATGGTTGCCCTCGCGGATGCGGACCGCCGCGCGGCGAGTCGACCGCGGCCCTTTACTCTCCCAGTTGGTGCCGAAGTCGACCTCGCTCCTGGCATGCCAGGCGTCCAAAGACGAGTGATGGGGACAGCGTGCCCAGTCCCTCTCTGCGAACAGGATGCACGACGCCTCCGCCGCCACTGGCCCCGCAGTTTTCGCCGAGCCCTCGAGACCATCCCCCAGCACCGTGTCGTTCGTCAGCGGGAACGGGCACCTGTCGATGGTGACGTGGGGCCACTCGCCCACATGCGCCAGCACCGCCTCGCCAACGTCCATGTAGCATTGGGGATCCGTCCCGAACGTGAAGCAGACGGGGAGGAACGCCAGCGAGCCCCGAACTGCGGCAGGCGCCGCACCTCCCGTGACGAACTTCTGACGCCCGTCACTCTCGCCCGATCTTTCCTCGAAGATGTCGAAGTCCCGCGGAGAGACGACCCAGTTGGTGTACACGAGGCGGGCCAGCGGAACGCGCTCAGGACATCCCACCGCCGCCTCGCCCGCGACAAAGAGGTAGCAGACGAGGACTAGCACGACGACCTCCGAGTGCCGACCCCCCGCGGGCGTGGCCATTGTCACTGTCCGTGGCGGGGCAGTCGGCGGGCACGCGCGCGGACGTCGTGGACTGGATCAGGCCGCGCCCGACACTCACACTAGCGAGGAAGGCGCCCGCCAACACGACACGGCGAGGACGGACAGGCACAGGGCGCCCCAGCTGCCTCTGCCGCCAGTGGACTCACGTGGAGGTCGCACTGGCACACGCACTACGAGGGGCGACTCCCCCGCTCGGCCAGCAGGAAGCACTCGCCCGTCACGGCAGGGTGGGACGGAGCCCGTCCATGGCAATCCACGGGCGACAGGAGGCCAGGTATCTGAAGAGGGCCACTCTCGAAGGGTTGAGAGAGCGGCCAGCAGACACCCGAAGGCCTCCCTTCACTCCTGAACCAAAAAGCCAGCAGAGCGGAAGAAGCGGATGCAAAGGCCAGATCATTCCCGTGGGGCACAAGCATGATCACCATCAGCATCATCATCACACTCACCACCACCACCACCACTTTTATCATCCTCGTCATCCTCATCATCACCATCCTCATCATCAGCATCATCATCAGCATCATTAGCAGCAGTATCAGCAGCAGCAACATCAGCATCAGCATCAGCATCCTCATCCTCATCCTCATCCTCATCCTCCTCTTCCTCCTCATCCTCCTCCTCCCTCTCCTCCTCCTGCTCCTCCTCCTCCTCCTCTTCCTCTTCCTCATCGTAATCATCATCACCATCAGCATCAGCATCAGCATCAGCATCATCATCATCATCATCATCATCATCATCATCATCACCACCACCATCATCATCATCATCATCATCATCAGCATCATCACACTCATCACCACCATTATCATCCTCATCCTCATCATCGCCATCCTCGTCTTAGCCCTCGTCCGCGCCCTCATGTCCTCATCAATTCCTTTCCCTTATAAACAACTCCTCGCTGCCGCAACCCCAAACGTGTCCGTAAAGCGGGCCGGGTGCTCCGCCTAAGATTTCCTCGCCGTGTATGGCCCTGAAGCTTGCACCTTGCCACAGCTTCACGGATGGAGGGCGGGTGGTTTCCAAACTGTGGCTTTCGCTTCAGCGCCGCGCACGTTTCTCTCAAAGTTTGCAGCAGATCCAAAGATGGAGGGCGGGCGCCGCGCGCATTCGTCGTCAACGTTTGCATCAACTTCAAGGATGGAGGGCGGGAAGTTGTTTAAATATGGCTCCCGCCTTCGCGACGCGCACACGTGTCTAAAAGCTCGCAACAGTTTCACGGATGAAGGAAGGCTCGTTTGCAAAATGTGGCTCTCGCCTTCGCGCCGCGTGCATTCGTGGTAACAGGTTGCAGCAGTTTCTTCACGGAGTAGGGGGGCGAGTCGTTCTTAAGATGTGGTTCTCGCCTTTGCGCCGCGCCCATTCGTCTTCAAAGTTTGCGACGGTTTCAAGGATTCGCATGGTCGAAGTCCCAGGCGTAGTGTGATGGCACAATTCAGGATTGTCAGGACACAGCAGTCACACTGATTCGCGGTGTTGGAGTCCGAGGAATAATATTCTGGCACGGTTCAGAATTGTTAGGACGCGCCAGTCACATTGGTCCGTGGCGTTGAAGCCGCAGGAACTGTATTTTGGCACGATTGTTGGTTCTCAGATGGTTGTCTTCTAATTGGCCACTTCCCACAATACGCATACATCGGTTTAGGGACATGGGGAGAGGGAACTTGGACGCGGGGTTTAATGCAACGTCGTTTATGCATCTTGGGTTTACACTGGTCCTCTTTCTTTTTCTCCTCCTCCTCCTCCTCATCATCATCACCATCAGTAAGTCATTCATCCGTATTGTCCGCCACAATCCATCAGTAAGCCATTATCACCTTCAGAATATGATCGTCATCGTTATCATCATCGTCCGCATCGACTCGAAAAGCTGCAGGGGCTTGCCGTAGGCAGCTGTACACCCTACCCTTTCCAAAGAGGATCTGGCATGATCTTGACGATGTGAGTGAAAGGGCTACGGACGAAGCCCGAGAGAGGGCCCTTCAACCAAATCAAGCCAAAATAAATCAATAACTCTGCCGTACTACGCGGAACTGGATTCAGCGGAATTGGGCCAGACTGAGTTTCAGACTACGGATATATCAGCGCTCCCATGGGTGAGGAAGAAGAATCCAACATGCAATCCTCCTCCCCCCCATACTCCTGCGTGCCAACCTCCCCGCATCCTCCTGGTGCATCCGCGACCCTGGCATCTGTTCCGCTTTCATGCAGATGACAACCGGGATCAAGCGTATGAGCGCCCGTCCCATTCGCGACACCGATGCCAGGACCGGTCCACTATTGAGTTCTCCCCTGAGAAGCCGCGCGCCCTCTTCGAGGCCGAGCCAGGGGCCCTCCTCCTCCTCCTCCTCCTCCTGCTCTTCATTCTCCTCCTCTTCCTCATTCTCCTCGTCCTCCTTTTTCTCCTTCTCCTCCTTCTCATCCTTTTCCACTTCTCTCCTTCTCCTCCTCCTCCTCCACCCTCCTCCTCCTCCTCCTCCTCCTCCTCCTCCTCCTCCTCCTCCACCCTCCTCCTCCTCTTCCTCCCCCCTCCTGCTCCCTCCATCCCCTACTCCACCCTCCTCCTCCTCATCCCCCTCCCCCCTCCTGCTCCCTCCACACCCTACCCCCCCTCCTCCTCCTCCGCCTCCCTCCTCCTCCTCCCTCCTCCTCCTCCTTCCTCCTCCTTCCCCATCCTCCTCCTCCACCTCCTACTCGTATTCCTTTCCCTGTTCCTTCTTCTGTACCTCCTCCTCCTCCTCCTCCTCCTCCTCCTCCCTCCTCCTCCTCCTCCTGTTCCTCCTCCTGTTTCTCCTCCACCTCCTGTTCCCACTCCTGCTCCTTCCTCCTCTTCCTCCTCCTCCACCTCCTCCTCCTATTCCTCCTCCTCCTCCTCCTCCTCCTCATCTCAATCGTCATCTTCATCCTCATCCTCATCCTCATCAGCATCATCATCACAACCATCACCATCACCATCACCATCACCATCACCATCACCATCACCATCACCATCACCACCACCACCATCACCATCATCATCATCATCATCATCATCATCATCATCATCATCATCACCATCACCATCACCATCACCATCACCATCACCATCACCATCACAATCGCAATCGCCATCACCACCACCACCATCATCATCATCATCACCACCACCACCACCATCATCATCATCATCATCACCATCAGCATAACCATCACAGTCACCATCACCAACAGCATCACCACAACCATCACTATCCCCATCCCCATCACCATCCTGCTCCTCCTCCTCATCAGCATCAGCATCAGCATCAGCATCATCAGCATCCCCGTCATCATCATCAGCGGCATCAGCACCAGCATCAGCATCAGCATCAGCATCAGCGGCATCAGCATCAGCATCAGCATCAGCATCTGCATCAGCATCATCATCAGCAACATCATCATCATCATCATCATCATCATCAGCATCAGCATCAGCATCAGCATCACCATCATCAGCATCAGCATCAGCATCACCAGCATCAGTATCAGCATCAGCATCATCAGCATCAGCATAATCATCATCAGCAGCATCATCATCATCAGCATCATCATCACCATCACCATCACCACCACCACCACCACCACCACCACCATCATCATCATCATCATCATCGTCGTCGTCGTCGTCATCATCATCATCATCATCATCATCATCATCATCATCATCATCGTCATCGTCATCGTCATCGTCATCGTCATCGTCGTCGTCGTCATCGTCGTCATCATCGTCATCATCGTCAGCATCATCGTCACCAGGTCATCTGCACACCAGAAGCACAAAGACCCCAAAGAGGCCCCCCAGAGGCACCCAAGACGCCCCAGGAAGCCTCGGCGAGAAGGAACAAATCATTGACTTCACGTAAGGTGTTAGCCACACTTTGGCTTCCTGGGGGGGGGCCTATGCACTACGGCCCCTCCTTTGATCGATCTCCTCCTAGATGGCACAAAAAACCCGAGGCTCGCAAGAGTGTCCCAAGACGGCCCCAAAAGGTGCCCAGGAGGCCCCAAGAGGCCCCCAAGATGACCCCAAAAGATTCCCAAGAGACCCCCAAGAGGCCCCGGGAGACTCCCTGGAGGCACCCAAGACACCCCAAGAGGCCCCCGGGACTGCCAAAAAACCTTCAAGAGGACTCCAAGAAACTCTCAGAAGAAATCTGAAGAGACTCCGAGAGGCATCCAAGAAGCTTCTGGCCGTTCTGCTCGCCCTCCTCCACCTCCTCCTTCTCCTTTTCCTCCTCCTCCACCCTCCTCCTCCTCCTCCTCCTCCTCCTCCTCCTCTTCCTCCTCCTCCTCCTCCTCATCATCCACCTCCTTCTCCTCCTCCTCCTCTTCCTCCTCCTCCTTCCCCTCCCCGTCCCCCCTCCTTCCCCTCCCCGTCCCCCCTCCTGCTCCTCCTCCTCCTCCTCCTCTTCCTCGTCCTCCTCCAGTTCCTCCGATTCCTCCTCCTCCCCCTCGTCCTCCTGATCCGATTTCTGTTTCATCCTCTCCCTCTTGGGGTACAACGTCTTACCCAGTCTTTTCTTCCTCCACATTCGTGATCAAAGCAACTCGTCTGGGCATCGTTTCTGGATGCGCTGGCGAAGCTACTTTTTACTCAGCGGCCGCGGGCGAGCGCGCCGGCGGCGAGTCAGGTCAAAGCGGGCTACGCAGAGACTAATTGGGCAGAGGCGGCGCGAAAAGGCTACAACTAACGCGGCAAGTCGAGGCCCCACGCGGCGGCCCAGCGGCGGGCGGGTGGCAAGAGAGACTGACACTGAGCCGAACTGCCAGCGTGCAATGCAAATATGCAGGGCGTCGAAGGCACCAGGAAGTCGGGAAATTAACGACGACCAGGGACAACTCCGAGAATTAAGGCAAGAGACCAAACCTCGAGCAGCTGCGTGGGCACCAGGGTGGCCGCGGCCAACGAACCGCCGATCGAGGTGGAAATGCGAAAAGCAATGGCGAGGCCCCGGACGTCGGCGTGAACGCGAAAACCAGGGTGGCCCGAAGGACCGTCGGCCAAAGAATTGACGCCAGGAGGCGAACGCGCTGGCAGTCTGCAGCTCCCAGGGTGGCTGCGGCCGAGAGATCCCGAGGCAACAGTACGCACGGATGCGGGAAGCGGCATAGCCGCGACGCAGCCAAAATGGCGCGGGTCACCACGAACCAGTGCGTGAGGTGGCGTCAGGTTGACCCAACACGGGCCCGAATGGGCACCACGCGCAGGGCTGACACACCAGGTGACGACAAGCGGAAGGACACCTCGGGCAAGCACGGGGCGGAGTCCAGGGAACCAGCCGCACGTGCAGGGAAGGTACTGGACAAAGCGATGCCAGGACGGCCGCTAGCCCAGAAGAGAGGAACCGCTATTTGAGCGGCAAGGCCGAGGGCCGGAGCAGTAGAGGGACGGCACCACCACCCGACGAGGCCAGGGGAAGAACCGCGAGTTGCGCGGCATGGCAGAGGCCGGTGCGGTGGGAGAGCCGCCGCCAACCGGCGAGGAGGCCGAAGCCAGGCACAGTGGGGGGGGGCACCCCGACCCGGCGGGCCGCCCGGTGGCGCTGGAGACGCGCCCCCGGGGTGAGAACAGCAACAACGGGCCGAAGGCCGGTATTGGACAGGTGGACCACGGCCCCAGCAGCAGCCCTCGAGTCAGTATTGCCAACGACGTACCATTGCTCAAGTTTCCCAGGACGGGGAGCGGTGGGGGCTGGGCTGGGCAGGAAAGGCACCGGGGACGGAGCTCTGCCTGCGGGACAACCGGCGGCCACTGCGGGAACGCAGCGACACGCCAAGGGTGAAACGAAGGGGAGACGGGTGGACCACGGCCCCGTCGTGGCCCACAAGGTCAGCAGGCCCGAGGTCCGCGCCCGGAGGGACTGAATGACAGGGGCTGGGCAGGGAGTGGCCCCAGGGAGGGAGCACTGCCTGCAAGCCGGGCGTCGGCCGCAGCGGACGCTGCGTGTGCCAGGCCCAGGATGGTGCAAGCGAGGACCGGTGTCGGGGGCCATCGACAAGCCCCTGTCGGACACGTGTCGGAGGTCAAGCCAGAGAGGGCGAGAGACCACGGCGAGCTGTGTGAGTGAGGCACCGAACAAATTCGCCGAATGGGCCCCATTGTACATACCGCGATAATAGCGAACCACGTTCCGGCATGGCCTAACGGGCCCTATTTTACCTGGAGAGTCGGGGACACAGCCCCTGCGAACCCCTTGGGCCTGAGGTCAGCACGTCTGCAGAGGGTGGTGGCGGTCGGCTGTCCACTGGGGCGTCAGGTTGGCGCCAGGTCGGGCGTGCCGGGGCGAGCGAGGACTGGTGTCGGAGGTCCTCGCCGAGCCCCTAACAGACACATGTCGGAAGTCGAGCCAGGGAGGGTGAGAGACCACAGCGAGCTGTGTGAGTGAGACACCGAAAACATTGGCCAAACGGGCCCCATTTTACGGACAGCGATAACAGCGAAACACGTTCCTTCGTGGCCTAATGGGCCCTATTTTAGCTGGAGAAACGGGGGCACAGCCCCAGTGAGTCCATCGGGCCAGGGATCAGCACATCGGAAGAGGAAGGTGGAGGTCGGCTGCCCACTGGGGTGTCGGGTCGGCGTCTGGTCGGGAGTGGCGGGGCAGGCACGGTTGGGTACCCGGGGGCGAAGTCAACGCAGAGCCGTAGACGGTCGCGTGGTCGGAATGGGGCGCGCTGGTACACAGCGGGAGGGTGGAGCCCTATAGCCATGTGTGGGAGCGTTTGTCCCCCCGCCCGTCGCCGCTATCGTCTCCGCCACGTTTGCCTGCTGCCTGCCAGTCGTCGGCGTCCCAGCACTGCCCCCATGTCCATGAGGCCCAGACCCAGGGTTGGCGGGAGCTTGTGGCGTATCCCCTGTACTGCTGGGAGCTGGTACCCTGGTGTCCTGACCACTTGTCGCGCTCACGGTCCCAATTGACCTGTAGCTCGTGCTTGCAACCCATCTCGTACGCGTCGTACCCACAGCGCTTCCAGGCGTCGAGGAAAGCGCGGCACGTGCTCTCGGGATTGAGGGCGGGGTCACTCTTTGGGCCGTTGGCAGCAGGGCGCCTCCGAGTATAGGCGTGCCAAATGCTGGCTGGTGAGGCTACGCGAAGCGTCTAGAATATCTGTCCTACTTCTCTGACGCAGGACTTTCTGCCCTGCTACTTCGCATCGTCTGGAGCGCATTTCAGGCCGGCACAATCAAACCACACACTTCACCAACAGCAACCATGAATCCGCGATGCATCGCCCAGAGATCGGCGATAGGACCCCAGAAACGAAAGCGCATGCTCCCGGACATTGTGGGGCACCCAGGCCCCGACTGGCGGCGAATGGGCGCTTGGGGGTCGATGCCCCCCCCCCCCCCCCCGTGAGCAGGTTCCTTCTGGTGATCCTCGTCGTCCGGTTGCCAGATCATAGCTGAAGCCTCACGCGGCTGTTCGAGAGGATCTGGGCACCCCGGGGCGCCCTTCGGCGAGGTGCGGTTGCTGGAGAACACCCCGAGGCTGGAAAACCACGGAGAGCCCACGAAAACGTCTGAAAACCAGTCCCCCCTTGGGCCAGTCCTATCCCCCGCGGCCCTTGCACACCTCGGCGGCGAATAGGAAGTGAGATGGGGGCAGGCCTTCTCAGAAGCGGGCGGGGCTTGTCAGAAGCTCGCCGCCTTTCGGAAAAGGCGTATAGACAACTTCTCAAAGGCGCGAGGGTTTCTGAGAAGCCCCGCCTCCTCTCACTTCCCCCCCGGGCTCGCCGCTGATCCTCTCCCTGTTTCTCCTGGCACCCGGCGGGCCCGACGGGGCAGACTGCGTCCGCAGGATGGGCTCGTCCGAATCCGCGCGCCGCAACGGGCCGTCCACGTGCACGAACGTGTTCTTGACGGTCACCCGCTGCAGACCATCGCCTCACCCTCCCTCTCTCGGCGGCGAGCCCAAGGGGAATGCCGAGGGGGCCGGCCTTCTCGGAAGGCTCGGGAGCCCTCGGTGAAGTCGTCTCTGAGCCTTCCCCGACGACGCAAGCTGCTTCTCGAAAAAAGCGGGAGGGCTCCGAAGAGCTCCGCCGCCTGCTGCGAAGGCCTGCCCCCGCCCCACCTCCCCCCTGGGCGCGCCGCCGATTCTCCCAATCCTCCGGCTGAGACGCCAAGCACTCCAGTCAGTGGGGCCTCTCCGGAGTCGGCCCACCTTCGAGCGATCTCGAGCCCCAAAGCTTTGCTCCTTCTGAGCCAGGCCCCTTCGAAGATGTCGTGCTGCGCGCTCCTCCCTGGGCATTCCTTTCCGCTCCGCTGCTTCTCCTGGCCCTGCTTCCCATGGCCCGCCCTGCCGCGGCAGGGCGGGCCGGTCGAGTCCGCGCTGAGGGACGCCATCACGCCGACCAGGGCCCAGGGCGAGAGGCCCCGATCCCTGTCCCGCCGCCTCAAAGACGAGTTCGCCAACAGGCCGGAGATTGTCCCTCCTGTTTTTACTCAGCTCCTGTGATGTCGATTGACGCCCAAGTTTGCTGTCGCATTTCTCGCCATCCTCGAGCCTAAACTGGGCGCGCTGGACGGGCTGGTGCCACGTCTCCTCTTTTTCTTCCTCCTCCTCCTCCTCCTCCTCCTCCTCCTCTTCTTCTCTCGTCCCTCCTCCGCCTCCTCCACTTCTTCATCGTCCATCGAATATTGCATTCTCCTCTTCTTCCTCCCCCTCCTGCTCCTCTTTCCCCCTCTGCAAAGACTCACCATAGATACGTATCTCCTCTCCCCAAACAACATCGTCGTTACCGCCCCCCCCTGCACCTTCCTCTACAACCCTCGTTTCTGTTGTTCCGTCTACAACCCTCGTTCCTGTTGTTCCGCCCTCCATTGAAAGACCCCACCCCCACTGCTGCCGATGGATCCAGCATCTGCAATTCGCAACGAAAAGTTGCGGGGAGCCACGATAAGATCAAACGCTATGAACACATAAAGTATGGTAGGGGAGGATGTCGGATGTGGCGCGAACGCGCCTAGCTTCAGTTCTCCGCGGTTCCCGAAACTCTGTTGGCCCTGAATTACGGGTCCTTACTTCTGCTTCCAAGAACTGGGATGATGTGGCGGTCTGGCGGCTATGTGGTCGCCGTCGCCGCCCTGTCGCCGCCCGTCGTCTGGGCGGCGTTTCGGTCAGGCCGCCCCGTCGCCGACGCCGCCCCGTCGCCGCCTCGTCGCCGCCCGCCGTCTGGGCCGGTGCGGCGGTCCGGCGGCTGTGCTGTCGCCGTCGCCGCGACGTCGCCGCCAAGCACTGATTCCGACCAATAAATTCGGATCTCGGAATCGACCCCCCATCCCATCCCTGTCAAAATAATCCCTTGCAAAACCAAAACTCAACAACACGCGCGGGCCGTCGCGCGTATGATACAATTCGTCCAGGTTTCGTAAGGATTTCAATATCGAGTTCCTCGAACACAGATTCAAGCAACATGGGCTTTGCAATATGAGTCTTCCCTAGAAAGAAGGGCGCGTGCGTTTTGGCGAATGTTTGCGACAACCATCGATTCTCCATGTTTCCATCACATGTGACGAATGGGGCCTTTCGCGCGAGCGTGTCGAAATCATCTGACGCCCTTGCGCGCTTACTGGGGGGTACCATCTCTCACATGATACATTGTGGGTGACTCGCGCGCGTCGGCCGCGCGCATGCCGAAATCCCCCCAAAACCTTCATCACCGACTGGACACCATCATCGTCATCGGAATGATCAGCGTCGGCGCCGTCGGTGGCCTTGCCGTCGTCGTTGTCATCACCGCCACCGGGCCCGGCCAGGCCCACCGCGCCCTCGCCCCCCACCGCGGCGCGCCATGCCTGGCCGAGCACTGCTGGCCCTGCGGCCCGGCAGCCCTGGTGCGCGCGCAGTCGGAGAGGTGCGCGACCGTCTCGGGCCCCAAGGCGCCGCGCGCGCAAGAATGATCCGCGCATCGTTCCCGCCGTGCGCGCGTGCGCCCACTCCGCGCTGATTCGCGCGCGGCCCGCGACGCTGTCCTTTGCCCGCTGCGGGGCCGAGCGGGGTCGGGCCGTCGTCTCCAGCAATGATCTCCGCTCTCGTCTCGCAACTTGCTGCGGCGCGGCTTCCATCGAGCCCCATTCCCGCGCCTTCCACCCGCGGCGGCTCTCGTCTGTTGCCGCGCGGCACCTCCGCGCAGAGCTGGCCCCCACCGTCGCGCGGGCCCCCGGCGGCCCCGGGGACCTCGCGCGCCCTCCACTCGGCCAGGCCGCCCCGAAGGTTGCCGCGGCATCCTTGAGCATGGCCCCCTGCCGATTCTGTTTCTGCTCCTCGCCCGCCGTCTGGCCAGCGAGCTCCCTCGGCGGCGCCTCTTTCGCGCTGGGGTCCACGGTCGTCGCCGCCTGCTCGAGCGTTCCCTCGAACGCGGGCTCGTCTGCCTAAGGCGCCATGTGCGGGTCGGTGAGGTCTGGAGCGCCTTGCTGACCTCCGCCGAGCGGGCCGCTCTCTGTGAGGGGTGCTCCTCCTTTGCGCACCTGCGTGCCCGTTCTGCTCCGCGCGTCGTTCTCCGAACGGCTCCAGGTGTGGCTTCCCCCCATGTGGGAGGTGGGCCGCTCGGCTAACCCACTGACACTCTGCCCCGCTCACTCGCCTCGCTGCGGGGACAGTCCGTAATTATAGCGCCCGTCGTCGAGACCGAAGGGGCCCTCCCTCCTTGGGGGCTGCCATTTGCTGGCGGGGTGATGTTCCCGATGGTCGCACTCGTCGGGGCCCTCGGCATTTCGAGAAAAAAGGGCCGTCTGCTTGCCCGCTGCTCGCCGTGCCAGCCCTTCGTGCTGTGCTGGGCCGTCGGAAGGGGGGGCGCCGCTGCGTTCCGTTCGCGCCCGTCGCCCGACGGAGGTGGCTACTGGCCGTGCTGGGGGGGGGGGCGCAGGCCCCCGAGCTCCGTCCTCCGTGATTTCCTGCTGGCGACGGGGGGGGGGTAGAGGGGCGGGGGGCGGCCGTCCACACAGCTCTCGGACGACGGCCCCCCGTCCCCTCTCTCTGTTGGGATCCACCCCCTGAAGGGGGCATGCTGCGCCGCTGCTTGTTTTTGCCTCTTTGCCCCGCGAGCGGTTTTCGCGGTGGCCATGCATTGCCTGCTGCCCCGGCTGCCAAGGCGCGGCCCTGGCCACTACTGCGCGGGCCTGGTGGTCCCGCCCTGCATCGGGTGTTGCCACAAGTGCCCATGGTTTTCGTGCCATCTTCGAGCCCCTGGGGCCCCCTGGGCTTCGTGAGGGGTGCCCCCGAAGCCGTCTGGGCCAACCCGAGAATCCAGGGGGCACCTTGGGCCAGGGGTACCTCTGGCAACACCCGACCGCAGGCTGAGTCATGGCGCTGTCGGCGTCGCTGGCGCGTCGTCCTCCTCGGAGCTCGGCCCGTCGTCGTCATGGGCTCGCCTCCAGTCCCGATGGCCTCGCCCCGCCCCGCTGGATGCCGCGCGGCTGGGCCGCGGAGGGTCTCCCCTCTTCCTCCCTGTCCCCCTCCTCCTTCTGTACTGGGGGCCCAGGAAGTGGGGGGGCACACGCAATCGTATAGAGCGTCGGACGAAAATTACTCACTGCGTGGAGATCCCCATATGTGCATCTGTTTAACAGGATATTTGTCAGTGGGATCTGGGAATGCGCGTCTAGCCATTTGGGCGCTTGGGACTGCTCTGGGGGCCTCTCGTGGCCTCCTGTTGCCTTCCGAGACCTAGCGCTTCCTCTGGCCTCCTGGGGCCTCCTGTGGCTTCCTGAGGCCTCCCGGAACTTCCTGGGGCCTCCTAGAGCCTCTTGGGACATCATGTGGCCTCTTGAATCTTTCTGTGGCCTCCTGATGCATCCTGGGACCTCATGTGGTCTCCTGGGGCCTCCTGGGGCCTCCTGGAGCCTCCTGTGGCATCCTGAGGAAAATCTGTGCCCACGAGTCTGGCCACCGATCGAGACATCCTCAAAATCTGGCCCACCTGGGGGGTGAAAATGAGCGCATCGCTCGAGACATTCTCCAAATCTGCTCCGAAAGCGAAGGATGCTGGGACAGAGGATAAGCAAACCGCTTGAGACATCCCCACAAAACGGCCGCGAACGGGACCGTGAAAACACCCCTGGCGGCTCCCTTTAGGGGGGGTGAAAATGAGCGCCTCGCTCGAGACATCCTCCAAATCTGCTCCACCGTGAAAACACCCCTGGCGGCTCCCCTTAGGGATGCTGAAAATGACCGCCTCGCTCGAGACATCCTCCAAATCTGCTCCGAAAGCGAAGGATGCTGGGACGGAAAATCAGCAAACCGCTTGAGACATCCCCACAAAACGGCCGCGAACGGGACCCTGGCGGCTCCCCTTAGGGACGTGAAAATGACCGCCTCGCTCGAGACATCCTCCAAATCTGCTCCGAAAGCGAAGGATGTTGGGACAACAAGCAAACCGCTTGAGACATCCCCACAAAACGGCCGCGAACGGGACCGTGAAAGCACCCCTGGCGGCTCCCCTTAGGGGGGTGAAAATGAGCGCCTCGCTCGAGACATCCTCCAAAGCGAAGGATGTTGGGACAGAAACAAGCAAACCGCTTGAGGCATCCCCACAAAACGGCCGCGAACGGGGCGTGCGTGAGTCTCACCATGAGTAAGTCTGAGTAGGAGTCGGTCTGAGTATGAGTAGGTCTGAGCAAGAGACATTTTGTGTGTGAGTAGATCTGGGTATGAATAAGTCTGAGTGTGAGTCAGTCTGTGTATGAGTAAGTCTGGGTATGAGGAGGAGAGGGGAGGAGAAGGAGAAGAGGAAGGAGGAGGAGTACGAGGCGTCCAAGTAATAACAAGAACCCCATCCTAGGATATGGGGATAAACTGTATATTGTGCACCGCTGTCGGCGCAAACCCAAATTTCACACAAATGCGGTGTGAAGGCCAACGGTCGCGTGTAGAGTGGTGCTCTCCACGTGGTCGACCTGGCCACCCTACGGGGGAAAGACCACTCTATACATGACCGCTTGCCCGTCATGATGCTGATGGTGGATGGGAAACCAGGTGTGAATATCTGCCAGAATTTCAACCCTGGTGGCGCTTTCAACTCGAATCATGAGCACGGATTCCCGGCGCAGCGGCTGCGACAGATTCTGTCTTCTGCGGGAGATGGGGCGAGGTGGAAACGCGCAACCAAAGCTTTGCCACAAGTCACAAAAAGCCAGACAAGGAACGAAGCCCCCATGGGCCTGAGTTGCGCCCCGGTGCATGGAGAGCGCCAGAGGAAGACCAGCGAGAATACCCAAGGAACTTCGAACCCGTTCCGTATCCGAAATGGACCGCGCCCCAAAGCCTAGGTCACCAAACTTCGCGCATCGCGCACCGCGAGACGCGACACGCGGTCATCCTTGCACCCTCGCGCCCCCCTTCTGGAGGCGGGCGGACGCTTTGGCCCAGACCGCGACGCGCGAAACGCCCCCTGGGGGTGGGCCGGGAAGCTCTGACCTACATTCCGAATCCCGTCCGTTGCGGAGTTCGTTTCTGCCCGGATGCAAACCAATCTAGACTCAAGCTTTTTCCCTCCCTCCTTCTGCCTCTTCCTGCCTCCTTGACTTCCGCCTCCTCCCATTTGTCGCCGCCTCATCCCTGCTCCTCCCCACTCCGCATCACCCTCTCCACCCCTCATCCTCCGGGTCCTCCTCCCCGCACTTTCTTTTCCCCAGTCCTCTCAACCCTTATCCCTCCCTCCTCGGTACTCTCATTCCCCCCCTCTCAACTCTCACTCCTGCTTCTTCCTTCTTTGCTCAATCGGCAAACATGATTGGGTATACTTTGTGGACCGGCAACGGGCCACGGCAGGCGCGGGCTGAAGGTGAGCTCCTGGTCGTCGGCGCCTGACTGTGCTGCCTCAGCGATGGTCTTTTGCAGGGTACTCTGAACTTCTGACACGCTGAACGCAGACTCCGCGATTCCTGGCGGCAGCCTGTTGTATATAACCTAAGCAGCGAGTTTTTGATTTAATCAGCTGGGCGCGATTTGGGCAAGACGACATCGCTCCAGCCCAGCGCCCGTTGGAATACTCGATTAATTCAAGCGGTGCCTCCCTGGCTGGTTTGCTCCCGCCTGCAACTCGAGCTTGAAGAGCTGCTTGCAGTGCTCCGGGCCTTTTCTCGAAACCGAACGCTGGATCAGGCGCAGCATCGCCATGTCTTTTCTTGAAGACAACGGCGCAAGTTTAAAGCCAATTGCTGGATGCGGTCCAACGCCTTCAGCGCTGAGTTGCAGGCGTGGTAGATCGTAGCAAACTCGGTACTCTGTGATTGGCAACGCGTGCGTCAACTTGACCACAGAGTCGGCAACGGCAAGCTTGGTATCAACATGCGCCCCCAACAACGCCCTGACTGCGCCCTGGAAAACCAGCGCTATTGCCCCTCGTCCCGGCCTCTTCCTCCTCCTCCTCCTCTTCCTCCTCACTTGTTCGGAGGAGGCCCAGGATTGGGAGGCTCTGGGTTCTGGAATCGGCGCGCCACCAATCTGGCGCGGTCCCTCGAGCGAGAAGGGGAAGAGAGGGGGCAAGAGAGAAGCGCAAAGGGGGGAGGAGGGCGAACAGCCACGAGACGATGCAGCTAGCGTTCGCGACATACCTTCTGCCCTTGTGTCAGGGCTCGGCCGTGGTGACATCGTATGAGTACGATGCGAATCTGTCTCATGTTGTCAATTATTCTTATGCTGGGATGGTAAAGCTGCCGACTCCTAGCGCAATACTTCATGATATCATTGGGATGGATATCGCTACTCATGGGGGAGACTGGTACGTGTTACGTTCTTTGGCTTCGACTAACGATATGGTCTCAAGTTATGTTATCGTTGGCTGGTTCGTCATCGTGACTGCAACCGTCTCCAGCATGCACTGCACGGGAACGGAGTTCAGAAGCTCCAACTCACCAAGCAGCAGAAGAAGGCTCTGCTGGCACAGCAGGGCAGCCCGCTAGCGGCCAAGATCACGACCCCAGCACAGATCCAAGCTAGGGTGATAACGAGGATGCGCCGCTGGATAACCCCACGGGGGGGGGGGGGGGGGAATTCCCCCCTTTCCTCGATCCGTCGTCGGGGACCCCCCTTCCCCCTTTCCCCGTCGTCGGGCCCCCCCCCTTCCCCCCTTTCGGCCGACCCCCCCCCCCCCCCCCCGCCCCCCCCCCCCCCCTTTCGCCACGCCGCCCCCTGACTCCGGAACCCGACCCCCGCCACCCCTACCCTAGTCCTCACCCTAACCCAAACCCCTAATCCTAACCCCAACCACTAACCCCAGCCCCAAAGAGTACTCACTACTCATTACTCACTACCCACTACTGACTACTCGCTCTTCGCCACTCACTTCTCACTACCCCCTACTCACTACTCACGGCTCACTACTCACTATCCACTACTCACTACCCACCACCCCCTACTCGCTACTCGCTACTGCCTACGCACTACTCCCTCTTCCCTACTCACTACTCACTACCCACTCCTCGCTACCCACTACTCAGTACTCACTAAACACTACTCACTACTCCCTACTCACTACTCACTAATCACTACTCATTACCCACTACCCACTATCCACTACTCACTACTCACTACTCATTGCCCACGAATCGCTACTCACTACCCACTACTCGCTACTCCCTACTCCCTACACAATACCTGGTTACACAATTCTCAATACTCACTACTCGCTACTCCCATACTCGCTACTCCCACACTCACTACTCCCTCCCCGCTACTCACTACTCACTACTCCCTACTCACTAGTCACTACATAGTCTCTAGTCACGAACCTCAACTCACTAGTCACTAGTCACTAGTCGCTAGTCACTACCCACTACTCACTAAACACTAATCGCTATTCACTACCCACTATTCGCTACCCACTTCTTACTACTGACTGCTCACTACTCCCTACTCCCTACGCACTACTCACTACTCCCTACTCACTACTCGCTACTCCCTACTCTCTACCCACTAATCACTACCAACTACTCACTACTGACTACTCTCTACTCACTACTCACTACGCCCTACTCGCTCCTCACTACTCACTACTCGCTTCTCCCTACTCTCTACTCACTACTCACTACCCACTGCCACTGCCCACTACTGTCTATTCATCACTACTCACTACTCACTACTCACTACGCACTACGTACTACTTAGTACTCGCTACTCGCTACTCACTACTCACTACTCACTACTCGCTACTCTCTACTTTCTACGCACTACTCACTACTCACTACTCACTACTCACTACTCACTACGCACTACGCACTACCCACTACCCACTACCCACTACACACTACTCACTACTCGCCACCCACTACCCACTACCCGCTACTCACTACCCACTACTCATTACTCCCTACTTCCTACTCAGTACTCACTACTCGCTACTCGCTACTCACTACTCACTACTCACTACCCGCCACTCACTACTCACTTATCAGTACACACTACTCACTATTCACTACTCACTACTCCCCACTCCCTACTCCCTACTCCCTACTCGCCACTCATTAAATACTCACTACTGGCCACACACTAACTCGCTACTCACTACTCACCACTCCCCACCCCCAACTCCGCACTCCCTACACACCTTCCCCGGCGCAGAAAGGAGAAGCGAGAGAGGCCCCCCCTCCCCGGCTCTCTTTCCGGCGCAAAAAGGGGAGGGGGGGGGGGGTCCGAGACCCCCCCCCCCTTCCAGCGCCAAGGGGGGGAGGGGGAAGGGTCCGGACCCTTCCCCTTCACAGGGGGGGGGGGGGGAAGCGGGGTTCGCCCCCCCCCCCCCACCCCCCACCCACCGCCCAAGGGGGGAAGGGGGGAAGGGGGAAGGGGGGGTTCTGCCCCCCCCCCCCCCCCCCTAGTGCATTCAGGGAGATTCACTGGCGCACTTTCGGTGATAACGGCCCTTGGGTTCGACGGCATGGGCAGACCGCAGGCAATGTGCGATCGCCTCCGCGGTTATCCACGGCGAACATGTCAGATGTTGCGAAGTTACCGATTCAGGAGATCCCGACCGTGATCAAGAAGTGGCTGAAGCAACCTGGACATGTGGAGGGGCCAGTGAGGTGACGGTCGCTCCCAAAAGTAAGCTAACAGTTATTGCGTGGGAAGGCGAGCAGATCCCAGCACTGCTGAATATTGCGACATTGGAGACGGCTGCGAACGACACCATATTTCGCGACCTTCTCAAGCTGCGTGGCCAAGAGCAGAAGGCCAGAGATCGGAAAATAGATGGAAGAAAGAAGCGCTATGAGACGATCCCGCCGTGGAGAGTCCTTGATGCTGAGCTGCCCACCATCGTCAAGACGAAGATTTCAATACACTGTACCCAGGACGTTGCAGCATGGAGTGGACGAGTATTCAATAAAGAGGTCATTGGCCAGAGGGTCATCAGCGGCCTCTTTAAAGTTGCACCATCTGTTGCCGAGAGCCTCAGAGCCATATCAGGCGTGGATGGAGTATGTTTCCAGAGAGCGAGAATTGGTGTTGCAGCTGTCCTGGAAAAAGAGGAGACCGAGGATTTCATCCCGTTCCTGACTGGCACCACGATGACGGACGCCCTGGAGTTGGCGAGAGATCTCGACAGCAACCAGGGCGTCGCCTACAAAAGTAATGTAATGATACAAAGTTGTTTTCTTTCAGAGTCCTCAAGACCCATGCGAAGGAAGCTTGGCCAAAGTCTCAGAACAGAGCTCCGCCGATGCCCACGGTCTGGGAGATCTCTCCCCTACCAACGAACATCGACGGGGCAGGCCTCTGCGAAGCACTTAAACGGCAAATCGGATGGGAAGCTGAATCGATCAAGCTGAAGAAAATTGGCAAAAAGAAAAAAACAGCGAAACCTACGTTGCTTGTCAGAGCGCAAAAGGCCCCGAGTGTGATTGACATTTGTGTTGGTCGACTATCAACAAGCAGTTACCTCCGCAGCCGAAGGCCTTGCCCTCGGAGCCCGCATCGGCGGAGATGGTACGCAAGTATCCGCCGGCGACGCAGACGACGCCAGCACCACGAATGCAAGCGAGAGCACCTATTGCAGCCAGACTCTCTCCCCCACCAGCAAAGGCTTCACCTCGGTGACTTGGAGGTGAAGCTATACCGGTGGATCCGCCTACGGCAGCTGCAGGAAGTTCTCTAAGTCCAGATTTCAAACAGTTTCTCGGCGACAGCAAAAGGCTTGAAGGAAAGTGAGGCTGATGGTACGACAGTAGACTCGGAACTATGATAGCGACTACCCTTGCCACCATGCTGGGTGCGAACGTCACTGCGTGGACCAGTTTCAAAGATATGCTGGACAACATCAAAGCTGACGTCATTTGTTTGGAAGAGACACGACTCGATGCTAAGGGGTAACTCTCAGCATCAAAAGCAGCGAAACAATGTGGACTTGATATTTTCTGGGGCCTGCTCGTTGCACCACAGAAGGGCAGGAATGGAGTTTTGAAAAGATATACGCAGGGAGGCGTGGCCACCCTGGTAAGATCTGGACGCGCTATTGGACTGGAGGCTGGTCGTGCATGGGGAGCCGCTCGTGAGCTGCATGCTACGTCGAAGTGGATGAGAACTGCTCTCCTCTTCGGTGACAAGCCCATCCATGTTGTCAACCTCTACAACGAATCTGGCGGTTCTTAGCTGTGCCGCACGGCGAACGCACGTAGTTTCGATATGGTATTTGAAGATTGTGCTGCTTTGGGCGGCCAGGCTATCATCATTTGCCTGGGAGCCAACACCACGATCGACAATCATCATCTACTTAGCGCCATTTTCCACACGGGCAAATGGCACGACGTAGTTGCTATCCACGGCCCGGAGCCGACGTTCAGTCACAACCCGAACTGGAATCGCATTTCTTCTGGACTTTCGTTGGCGAGGCCTGACATGACCGTCGTCAATGCCTTAGTTAAATATATGCTTTCGTCATTCGAGCCGAGCAGAGACCTGGGAGTAAAGCAGCACCTGGGACTACAGCGTGGGCTCAGTTTGAATATGCTGCAAGGCGCTCGACAACAACTTCGAGGCCCACTACCGTACCCTATCTCTGCCGCACCCAAGATCACCGAGGACGAGGAGCATAAGATGGGGAGAGCTACAATCGTTACTCATGGAGATGCTTTTCAGTACGCCATTGAACAGTCCGATGCTGACTGGCATGGGGCCGTAGGCACGACTGCAGAAGCCTATCTCGACAGAAGACTGGAAGTTGCGGTGCCCTTTGATCGCAGATATCATGGGATAAGCGCACCCCCAAAGTTGATTGAAGAGGATGTCGCAGCAGATGCTCGCAAAGGCGCACCATAATGCCCCGCGGCGATTGGCTTTCGCAAGCTCGAGCACATCTATGGACGTCTTGCTGAATCACGATACCTCATTGGAAAGGACTGAGAGGGTCTACTTGACCACCTGAAGAGACAACGGCGTTGGGGGAAAATACGCCCTCAAGTCAGCCGAGTACTGCATATGCCGCGTGAGGATCCTGTTCAGCAGTTACCTGGGGATGTGGACCAACGGCGATGGGGAAAACGGATCAAATTGAAACAGGACGAACTCTCAGCCAACAGGATGAAATCTCGCATTGGGAATGGAAGAAGCGCCAACGCAGGAGCTTGAAGCACGAAGGAGGGGGGGGGCCCTTC
The DNA here is from genome assembly GCA_963575745.1 of Prorocentrum cordatum. Classification (NCBI taxonomy): domain Eukaryota; class Dinophyceae; order Prorocentrales; family Prorocentraceae; genus Prorocentrum; species Prorocentrum cordatum. The sequence goes on from CAUYUJ010017426.1 coordinate 214,699, forward strand.
TCATGGATCAAACGAAGACAGCATGCCACACTACACGCAGTCAAAGCAGCAGACGGGAAGATCTCAACATCCAGGGCTGAAGTTCTTGACAGAGTGCAGCAGGTGTGCGTGTGTGTGTGTGTGTGTGTGCGCGCGCGCGTGCGCGTGCGTGCGTGCGTGCGTGCGTGCGTGCGTGCGTGTGTGTGTGTGTGTGTGTGTGTGTGTGTGTGTGTGTGTGTGTGTGTGCGTGCGTGTGCGCGCGCGCGTGCGCGCGCGTGCGTGTGTGGAGGGGGGGGGGGGGGGGGGGGGGGGGGGGGGGGGGATATGCAACGAGCAGGAGCTGTGCGGTTGGAATGCCTTCAGAGATAGATACGGCAAGTATTTGAAGAAGGCACGGCGCGAGCTTCCCCCTACTTGATGCTCCAACCTTGCGCCATCAGTTCAAGAAAATGAAGGTGCACCGAGCTCCAGCACTGGACGGGCGGAGAACAGGAGAGCTTCGATTTCTACCTGACAACATCCTGGACATGTGCGCCAGGTTACTCAATGGAGTTGAAGGTGAATGGATTATATGGTCGAAGGTCCTTACCATGGGTATTGCATCTTGTCTCCCCATGTGGGAGGTTAAAACGGATCATGCTGCCGGCGTTGGCCCCGACCAGCCAGCTCTGGGCCGCGGATGCTGACCAGACAAGGCCCATCACGAACTTCTCTCCCCTGTACACTACCAGCACAGGAGCTCGTTTTTTACAGATGGCGGAGTGGCGCGAAGGATCGCTTCACTCTGGAGCTGCTGGAGCACGCGCAGGATACCACTAACAGACGGCGGCGCACGAGCTGTCATTGGCTGTTGAGGAAGCGCGCTTGACGAACACTCCCCTGTCAAGCAAATCGCGCGATCAAAAGAAATTCCTCGGCCTTCTGGAGTTTGACATAGGAGACAACCTCATGCCGGCCCTGGGTGCACCCCCAAAGACTGTCAACGCATCAACGCTGTTCTACCGCAACTTGACATGCAGACGGGAAGCGTCGAGAGCGTCGTCACCAGAATGGAAGAGAAAGAACGGAAACCTTCAAGGAGACAGCTGGAGCCTTCAACAGGCACTGGCATTAATGAGTAATTTGTCATATGCAGTTGAGGATGCTGCCAGTGTTGTCGTCTCCACCTTCATTGATGATAGTAGTTCCCGGGCTACTGGAGGTGCTCATGGACGGCATGTGGCATTGGCAACGCGAGCATCGTCTCCATTTGATGAGTACGCTGGAACGCAGACGAACAAGTCCAAGACGAAGTTCTTTGCGATGACGGTGACCAATGAGAGGGGGCTGATGGCTAGCATGGCCGCCGTCATCCCTGAGCACGACATCAAGCTCACCAGACATTGTGTTCTTGTGGGAGGGGAGCTCTGCACACATGGAACCGGTCCAACCGATCTACGTGACAGATGGTCTCAGAATGCCCTCAGAGTCATCAGATGAGCCCAGGCAGCCCCCGTTGGCATCCAAGGCAAACAGCGGATCATGAGCGCTGCGGCACTCCCTCGACTTGCCCCTGGACAAGAATTTCGAGGCCTAGGCTTAAAAGTGGGAAGGAGTTTCAGAGCATCCGTCATCAGGTCGATCTGGCCCAAAGGACCCATCATGCGCAGCCTTGCGATTACGATGACGCTGCTATTGAAAGGCCACCTCATTGATCCTGTCCAAGTCTCGCTGAGCCAACCTTCCTACATCGCCAGGCGCCTCTTTTCATCGCGAGGCGCCTTCAGGTTGATTGAGATGGCTAAGCGGATCTGGACAACAGATCAGGAGACCCAACGCAACGCGATACAGGGTGGCCCCATCGGTCGCCTCGTACCGGTTGCGAAGGCATTGGGGTGGAGTTGGACAGATAACTTCGACACGTACACCCGTCACACTGGGCATGTGATATCTATGACTGGATAACCTCAAGGCTGGTGGCTGCATGATCTGAGAAATGACCTGCGCAGGTTCGTCATCAAGCACAACAGGCAGCTGGCCGAGGGGAAGGACGTGCACGGGCTGTCGCCGATCAACTACCACATCACCACGATGATCTGACGAAGGCTGAGAGGACGGCGGCAGTGGACAAAGACGACGACGAGCCCGATGAAGGAAAGCCCCAGAGATCTCTGGTACCAGAGAACACACTCCACGGGAAGGAGGACGCTGCAGTGCCAAAGCTTACTCGGGCCGAGGTCCCTTTTCTCAGGGCGCACTTGCAAGGCGCCACGGTCACGGGGCCAAGGCTTGCGCGCGTCGCCGGCAAAGAAAGTCATCGGATATGCCCTTTTTGCTTGACAGCGACTGAGGGCATGGACCACGTACTCTTCAACTGTGCCAAGTAGGAGGAGAAAAGACAAGAACTACTCAATTTGTACACGATGGATTTCTTAATGGCGCCCCCCACTCGTACCAGACAGCGTGGACTCATACTTGACAGAGCTGAGTGCGATGATTTTGGAGCAGCTCTACTTCGTGAAGATACTCCGTTGCCTCCTCCACCTCGTCGTGGTGATCAGGAAGAGCGGACCCTCGCGGAAAGTGGTTTCATAGTGGTTGCTGGAGACGGAGCTTGTCCTGGACAGGCCAGTGATCTGCGCTTCCGCCGAAATGGCCACGCATTGCATTGCGGCCCTGACCGCGTGATGAATGCCAACATGCCGCTCGCATCGGTTGCGCCGAGAGCTCGACGGGCTGAAGTTGCGGCGCTACGTCGCTGGGCCAGCTGGGCGTGGTGCCCAGAGGTATATTTGACAATCTCAGAATATTGTGTTCGGCTCGCGCCTGCTATCCTCAGAGGCGAACAGACTGGGCTGAAGACCCATCGCGATCTTTGGCAGGCAGTTGAGCACGGCATCAAAGTGAAGGGAGCTGAGCACTTTGCGATTCAAAAGGTAAAGGCTCACAAGAAAGAGGAGGAGGAGGTTACCGACGAGAAGCTTCCCTTTGGCAATGCAACAAGGCTGCAGATGAGGGGGCGGTGGAGGCGGCGAGGAGGCACGCCTTGCCAACATCAGTACTGCACCAACATGTTCGTGATCAACAACTGGGCTACCTGCTGCAGGTTACTGCCACCGAGATCTTGTGCGCACGTGTTGCCGAACTCAAGGCGCTTGGACGTGAAGCACTGGATGGGAGAGTTGAGCAGGCCCAGGCTTTTTTGCAAGCTGGCGAGCGTGGAGGAGAGGAGGATAGTCTCTTTCACGGAGAACAAGACGAGGAGGGCCCCTGGGCTCACCCCGGCATGGACCAGGAGAGGAGGCGGCGGCACAAGGCGCTAGGCTGCATGCTACTCCGACCCCGCAGAGAACACGAACGTCGAGCACTCCACCAAGGACGGCAACGGTGAGAAGACGCCTGAACGGGAAGCAGCCCGCGACAGTGCCACAGGCTGCTGGAATTCAGGTATCACCGACCCCGACGAGCACACCCGGTGGAAGCTGGTGGGCACTTCCTTCTGATGCACCAACGACCACATCCGCAGCCCACTCTCTCGGAATGCCCCTCAAGGCCTCAAGCACTGGCCAGTCGCTCCTCGGACGACTGCGCTTGCCTTCCGGGGCCACGCTCTTATCTTGGACTATGGTGGGCACTGGTGGGTACTTTCTTCTGATGCACCTGGCTTCGCATCCGATACCGGGCCTCAGGGACTAGCCAGTCGATCCATGGACGACTGTGCTTGCCTTCCGAGGAGGAGGCCATATAAATATTTGGACAACCATGCGTTGGGAACTGGTGGGTACTTTCTTCTGATGCACCAGCGACCACATCCGACGCCCACTCTTTCGGACTGGCCAGTCTTTCCCCTGGAGACTGCGCCTGCCTTCCGAACAGAGGGCCGTTACGACAGCAGCATATGCCCAAATGACCCAAGGAGAGCGACCCGTGAGGGTGTTCTGGCCAATCGTTGGTGACGACTGCGCTTGCCTCTCCGAGGGTCAGGACGCACGAGAGCGACCCGTGAGGGTGTTCTGGCCACCTGTCGGTGATAGGTGCGCTTGCCTCTTGTGCGTCCAGTTTTCAGTGGAAGCGACCTGTGAGGGTGTTCTGGCCACCTGTTGGTGAGAGGTGCGCTTGCCTTCCGCTGGGAGCGGGGCCTCGGACATCAATTACCTTCTGAAGTTGTTCGAGGGCATCCTGCCCAAGTGACTTTCTTTTGGTGGTTGCTACTGCATCTGGTACACAAGTGGCTGGATTGTGGTTACTACCTTGAACTGAATGGGTAACAATGTTTACTTTGCAATTTTGTATCACTGAGGACGTGTCCGCGGTGAAGTACTCCAGTCTGTGTGTGGGGACGAGGGCGAACAGAAAGTCCCGAGGCTTCTTGGATGCCTCGTCGGATTCGCTTCGGAGTTCTTTCAAAATTGTCTTGCGGTCCTCTTGGGGAGTCTTGAGGGTCTCTTGGCAGTCCTGGGGGCCACTTGAGGCGTCTTGGGTGCCTCTGGGGGGCCTCTGGGAACATCTTGGGGGTCTCTTGGGGGGCCAGCCAAAGTGTGGCTGGCGCATGAGCTTGAAGCCTACACCGCACGGCTGTGGCGGGCCGAGGAAAAGGCAGCGACCAGGAGGGGCAGCAGGAGGAGCAGGAGGGGCAGGGGGGGCAGGAGGGGCAAGGTGGAGCAGGGAGGCTCCGGAGGACGCGCGGGGGCGTCGGCAGCAGGCGAGGGCGGAGAGGGCGCCGATGGGGCAGTCCAGAGTCCAGGCATGCGACGCCTTGCTTTTTTCAAGACGCGGCCCCCGGGAGTCCCCACCCGTTCCCCAGGGCTGGTGCTTCTTCGTCCCGAGTCGTTTTCTGACAGTCCCGGGACCCGGCCACACACCTCCCATAGACAGGATTTTCCACGACGCGAGCAGGTCCGGGTTTTCGGGCCGTACCTTGGCTCTCCGGCGGATGCTCGGGTCGATCCGGGTAGACCCGGAACGCTCTCGGCGAAGCCTCGCCGTCGAAAAGCATCCCCAAGCCGGAAAACCTCTGGGGGGGCCGCCGAGAGCGTCCGAAAACCTCGCGCCGTGATGGTGTTCCACGGCGCGAGCATGGCTGGGGAGCCCCCGGGCCCCCCCCCGCGCCCAGGCGGGCCTGGCCGCAGGGACTCCAGGGACTCCAGGGGGATCGTGCTGGGCTGGTCGGCCGTGGGCGCCTGGCTGCCACAGTCTCTCTCTCTCTCGGGGGGCCGAGGGTCGCCGAGCGAGATCTTTGGGACGGCTCCCGGCCTCCCGGGGCGCCCTCGCGGCCACGGCCAGGTCAGCCAGCATCGAGTCGGGAAATCGGGTCGGGTCGGGGAGTGCATCGAATCGGGCCGCACGGGCACGGAGTCCGGAATCGAATCGCATCGGCTGCGCCAGGGTGCACAACAACGCCATGCGCCATGCGAGCATCGGGCCTCGTCGGATCGTCGGAATCGAATTGGATCCTCGGCATATCGGAATCTTATCGGATCGACCCAGCTGGAGCCCATGTCGACTCGGATCGACCGGACCGAACTTGACCCTGCCACGACCTGGTCCCTCGCGAAATGCCGGCCAGAGCGTACACCTGAATATGTGATGCTCCTTCTGGGGACCTTCCTGGGAGCCACTCGCTCCGCCCATGCGTAGGTAGATGCTGCGTCAAAAACGCCCGTCGACTTGAGCCGAACTTGAGTCGGACTCGAGGCGAGCTGGAGTCGATCTAGAAGCGAACCAGGAGCCGAACTCGAGTCGAACAAATTCGTCAGGAGGCCAAGCAAGGCCCCGAGAACGAGCCCCCAACGAACAAGCAGGTCTGGGGCGGCCGCTGCTTCGGCCCCCGCACCCCCGAGACGCCAGAGGGACCGTGCCGGGCTGGTCCGCCGCGCGCCTGCCTGCCTGCCGCCAGCACCCCGGAACACGTCTGGGGGGCGCCTGCTCGGCCCCCGATCCCCGAGACTCCACGGGGGTCGCGCTGCGCTGCCCTGGCTTCGGATCCGGCGCGCCGTGGGCGAGTCCGTCAACCGGGCGGAAATGCCCGCCCTGCCTTGCGAGCTCCTTTGGTGCCGATTTCTGCCCCAACTTGCCGTTGCTGTCTCCGCCGCAGCTTGGCGGGAAATCTGCCCAACTTGTCTGAGGCGGAAAGTTCCGTCCTACTTTTTCGTATCGTTCGGGGTGCATCTCCAACACAGACTTGCAGGGAAAAGCCGGAGAGCAAACCTACATATTGCGGATCCGAAGTCAGGGTGGTCGGCCCCCACGAGGCCCCCAAGAGGCTCCCAAGAGGCCCCCAAACTGCTCCCAAGAGGACCCCGACAGCGCCCCGAGAAGACCCGAAGACGCACCCCCTGAGAACCCTGCCCCACAACCAAGGTACGGTGGCGGGATGGGACGACGGCCATCAGATATTGCGGATCCGAAATCAGATTGGTCGGCCGCGGGCGTCAGCAGCGAGGGCGGACGCCAAGGCGTTCGGAAAGCCGGCGGGCCGCGCCGGAACTGGGCAACCGAGGAAGCGACGGGGAAGCGCAGGGCGGCCGCGGAGGAGGAACGTGGGAGGAGACCTCGGGCGCAGAGAATCGGTTCGCCCGGAGCTCGGGGGGGCGTGAGGGAAATTGGGTGCTGCTGCCTCCATCCCCCCCCCGCCCCGCCCCAGGATTTGGATAGTAGGTGGCCCTCAATGCCATGCAAGGTTCCCCAAGCTGGCTCGGGGGGTCGATGGTATCCGGGCCCCTAGCGTGTCCCAAAAGCCCTCCGAAAAAGGCCGCTAGAGGGCTCCAGGATGGCTTCAGAAGGCCCTCGAGGCCCTCAAGTTGGGCATAGTTTGGGGCTGCCTGGGGGAATCCGACACTCGATCTTCTGCCTCTTCCCATTGCTCGATTCACTGGTGCTCCTCCATCCCCCTCTCACCGACAGATCGCCCGAGAATCGTTTCTGGAATGGCCGTCGGGGGCAGGTTGACGCGTCGAACGTTAACTGGGGCCGCTCTGTGCAGCCGCTGTGGGCCAGCGCTGGTGCTCCAGGCCGATTAATACTGCGAGGCGCTGCTTGCCTTCCTGGCGCCCCCTTGCTTTCGCGGACGTGCCACGAAACGATATCCTGCTTTGCTGGGTGGTCGTCTGTTTTACCACGCGCCGCGCGCGCGCCTCCTCCACTTCTTCCTGCCTCCTCCTCCTCCTCCTCCTCCTCCTCCTCCTCCTCCTCTTGCCTCCTCCACTTGCCTCCTCCTCCTCCTCCTTAACTTCAGTTTCCTCCCCCACCTCCGCCTCACCCTCCTTCCTCCTCCTCCTCCTCCTCTCCTCCTCCTCTTCCTCCTCCTCCTCCTCAACTTCCTCCTTTTGCGTCAGCCAGACTCTCAGCGCTCT
>CAUYUJ010017426.1:224508-236657 GCA_963575745.1 Prorocentrum cordatum
GACGGCGACGGCGACGGCGGCGGCGGCGACGACGACGGCGACGGCGACGGCGACGGCGACGGCGACGGCGACGGCGACGGCGACGGCGACGGCGACAGCGACGACGACGGCGACGACGACGACGGCGACGACGACGACGACGACAACGACGACGACGACGACGACGGCGAACCGGTTGACCCGCTGGGCGGCAGGACATGAAATGCAACCTTCATTCTGTGTTGGGAGGTCATGGGGAAAAATATAACAACAGCCAAAGATGCAGGACGGGCGGGCGCGACATTCAATGAAACCTGTCGTCAAAGATGTGGCGTCCAAATCGGGAGGTCATGGGAAACTATATCAGAACAGCCAAAACGCAGGACAGCGGGTGGGACATTCAATGACACCTCTAGTCCGTGATGGGGCGTCCAAATTGGGCAAGCACGACATCACATGCAATCTTCATTGTTTGAGATGGGAAAGCTAACGGGGAAATCGATCACAACCGCAGAAGAAGTCGTTTGGGCGGGCAAGACATTAAAGGAACCGTTCGCTCAGCGATGGGGTTTCCATATCGGGCGGGCGGGACATGGAATGCAACCTTCAGTCTGGATTGGAGAAAATCAAAGGGAAAACAATCAGAACAGCCAAAACGCAGGACGGGCGGGCGGTACATTGAATTACACCTGTACTTGGTGATGGGGCGTCCAAGTTGGGCGGGCGAGACATTACATGCAACCTTCCCTGCGTGAGATGAGAAAGCTAACGGGGAAATCGATCACGACCACCGAAGACGCCGATCGGGCGGGCGGGACTTTCAAGGAACCACTAACTCAGTGATGGGGCGTCCATATCGGGCGGGCGGGGCAGGGCTTTGGCTTCGGATCGGGAGAAGGCCATTGGAATTCTCAATCACAACAGCGAGAAACGCAGGACGGGCGGGCGAGACATAAATGACACCTCCAGTCAGCGATGTGTCGTTTAAGTTGGGCGGGCGCGACATAAAATACAGCCTTCACTGTGCGAGATGAGAAAGCTCAGGGGACATCGATTAGAACCGCCAATACGTCGTTCGGGCGGGCGGGACCTTAAAAAACCATTCACTCAGTGACGGGGCGTCCATGTCGAGCGAATCGTCGTCGTCCTCGTCCTCGTCTTCGTCCTCGTCGTCGTCGTCGCCATCGTCGTCGTTGTGGTCGTCGCCATCGCCGTCGCCGTCGCCGTCGTTGTCGTCGTCGTCGTCGTCGTCGTCGTCGTCATCGAGGTCCCCGTTTGCCCGTGCCGACCTTCTGTCGCCATCGTCGTCGCCGTCGCCGTCGCCCGTCGTCGGCGCCATCGTCGTGGTCCCCGATTGCGCGTGCCGACCCCTTTTCGCCATCTTCGTCGTCGTCGCGGCAACCGCCGCAGCCGCCGCCGCCACCGACGTCGTCCTCGTCGTCGTCACCGTTGTCGTCGTCACTAACGTCATCATCGTCGTCGTCGTCGTCATCGTCGTCGCCGCGTCTTCGTTTGCACGTGCTGGCCCCCCGTCGACGTCGTCGTCGTCGTCGTCGTTGCCAGAGCCCGTCGTCGACGCCATCGTCGACACCGTCGCCGTCGCCCGTCGCCGTCGCCGTCACTCGACGGCGTCGTCGTCGTCACAGTCGCCCGTCGTCGATGCCATCGTCGTGGTCTGCGTTGCGCGTGCCGGCCCCCTGTCGCCATCGTCGTCGCCGCTGCGGCCGCCGCCGCCGCCGCCGCCGCCGCCGCCGCCGCCGTCGTCGTCGTCGTCGTCGTCGTCGTCGTCGTCGGCCGTCGAGGTTCCAGCGGGGCGAAAAAGGGCCCCCCCCCTTCTTGGCCCCCCCCCTCGGGGGTTCGGAGCCCGTCGCCATTTTAGAGAGCCCTTTCCCCCCTGGTTCGAACCCGTGGGGGGGCGCACAAACGCCCGCAGGACGCGCTCTTCCTCGCCTATCGTCGCCGTCCCCTGTCCCCCCAAACTTTGGGCAAGCGGCCGCGGGCGCCCGGACATGCTTGACGGTGCGCTGCAGGGGCTCGTCGTCGTCGTCCTCGCCGTCGGCGTTCATGTCCCCAGGGGGCCCGACCAGCCCCCTCCCGATCCCTGAGCCAAACGGCTGCGGAGCAGATGGGCGAGGAGGTGCCCTGAGATCCTGGCGTCGCAATTCTTCCACACTGGGCGACTGCGCCCCTTTTCGGGCCCCGGGGCCCTCACGGGTCGATCTGGCCCGGCAAAAGCCGCAGGCAGATGTGTGCCAGGGTTCTCGCGCGATGTTATATTTCTGTCGCGACGTAGGACGTGGAAGTGGTAGGCTCTAGCCTGCTCTCAAGGGGGGGGAACTCGGGCAGCCCGAATCGGGCAACCCGATCGAATCGGAAGTTGCGTCGTATCGGGCTGCATCGGCACGGGGTCGACATCGAATCGGATCACGGACCGGCTGCGCCAGGATGCACAAGAGCTCGGGCGCCCTGGGACTGCAACTGTCCGACACAAAGTGGGCCACACGAAAACATAAACGCGATGTCGATGTCATCTACTCCTTGCTTCACCCGCACGCTTTCGCCATGGATTCATCGAATGCGCGCATCGCGTGGGATTGGCCTTCTGCGCATGCTGACGCGCGTGGAGGGGAAGCGCGCGGGCCTCAAGAGGTCCGGCGGAGCGGTCTCCTGAGGGGCAGGCGGGGCACAAGCACGCAGCAAGCGCGGAAAAAAACTGCGCGCAAGGTCAGAAGACAGCATTGGCAACTGGTCGTGCGAAGCTGGGGTGGAGGGGGGGCAACGGGGGCAAAAGTATGCAAACCTACGGCGCCTCTTCACCAAGAGAATATTGCCAACGACGGTGAGGCCGTTCGGCTCGACGTTTGGGGTGGTACCGAACCACGGGCTCCACTTGAGCAGTCTGGAGCTCCACTTCTCCGAAGCCCCTTGGGATGTCTTCTCTGCGAGCGAAATTGGCCTTGCGGGTCATTTGCGCCACCTCCCAATTGTCATATCCTTGTTCGCCGCACTTCGATACAACCTGCCTGCTTGCGCTCTGTATGTATTCAACCCAAGGCTCATCTGCTGCACGTGCCACTCGAAAAATCGTTCTGGTCAGCGTTCGCCATGCCGTGCAAAGCTTCTCCTTGGATCTCGCGGTCAACGTCCAGCATTCGCATGTGTACAACGCCGTCGGGATGAAGGCAGCATCGAAAAGTCTGAGCCGGGATTTCAAAGGACATGATCGGGAACACAAGATGTCCCAAACATCCCCCAAAGGGGTCAAAAGGCCCCCGACCAGGCGCTAAGATACCTACGAAATGATTCCAAGACGTCCCCAAGGAGCACCCAGAGGTTTCTAAGGTAAGTATTGTTAGCCTTGTTTTGCGGCATGTACCTATGATTCCCTTCTCCAGTCCGTTCGCCTGGTCATCATTTCTGGATTGTTTTTTTCGAGCTCCACGCCCAGCTCCTCCTTTCTGGATTGGCTGCAAGGGGGCGCGGGACGAGGAGATCCGCCGACCCTGTCGGCGTGTGCGAGGGGCTTGTCTGTTCGAGTCGTCGTCTCCGTCGGTCGTCATCTCCGTCCCCTTTCTCTGCGCCCTTCTTCGCAAGCCTATCGGGATAAAAATCTAGCAAATGTCACAATCGAGTCGAAGGGAAGGCACTTCCCTTTGGTCCCTCCCCCGTCGGGGGGGAGTTCCGGGGGGGGTCCTGGGGGAGGTCCCAGTGCGGGGGTGTCAGATACGCATCCCCCGGGTACCAAGACAGGCCAAGAGTGCCCCAAGAGGCCCCCGAGACGGTCCAATAAGGCCCAATCGCCAAACAATCGGTCCAGAACGCCTTCACGCCCTCCAGACTGCCCAGGCCCCCAAGACGCCCAAAGAAGCCTCCAAGAGCACTCCAGAGAGGACCTAAAGAGGCAAAATTAATTGATTCCCCTTGTTTGTTTTTTAGGATTTGATCGTTCTCGTCTTATCCGCTTTCCGCCGCCCTAAGACGGTCCAATAGGCCCCCAAGATCGCCCCAAGACGGCCCAAGACGTCTCCAGAAGGGCTCCAAAACAGCCCAAGAGGACCCCAAGACACTCTGAAACGTTTCCAAGACGGCCCAAGAGGCCCCCAATACGGCTTCGAGAGCGTGCCCAGTCGGGGGACCCGAACGGACATTTCGAGCCCTCGGCCCCGAGAGGCTCCAAGAGGTCCCAAGGAAGCCCGAAGAGGCCCCCAAGAGGCTCCCAAGAGGCCCCCAAGAGGCTCCGTAGAGGCCCCAAAATCCCACCAGCCCTCTGGGCGTCGGTGGTTTAGAGCGTTTCCTCTTCCACCCCTCCCTCTTCCCCTTCGGGGAGGGGTTTACCCCCCCCCCTACCCCCTCCCCGTGGACCTGGACGGGAAGGGCGGGGAGGTGTCAGAGGGTAGTTTTTCGCCCAAGTTGGCTCCAAGAGGGCCTCAGAGAGCCCAAGATAGCCTCCAAGATGGCTCAAGATAGCGCAAGATGCCTCAAGATGGCTCCGAAGATGCTCGAAGACGCTCCAAGATCGCCCCAAGATGGCTCCAATTGTCCAAAAGAGCTCCCCAAGGATGCCCCCAAGAGGCCAAAATGCTTCAGAACCCTTGGGAAGATCAATCTGTTTAGCTTTCTCGCCTTCGCGCTTCCGACGCCCATCCGAGGCGACAACATGGCTGCAAGATGGCCCAAGAAAGCCCCAAGAGGGGCCCAAGAGAGCCCCAAGACGGCCCCAAGAGCGCCCAAGAGCGCTCCAAGAGCGGCCCAAGAGCGCTCCAAGAGGCGATGTGGAGAGCTCCCGAGGGGGACCGTAATCAAGGAACCTCCCTTTGTTGATCGATCTCCTCCAAGATGGCCCCAAGATGCGTCTTGGACCCTCCTCTTGGGCCCTGCGCGCGGGCGGGCGGGGCGCCGCCCGCCCGCCCGCAAGGCCCAAGAGCCCACCAAAACGCCTCAAGAGACCTCCAAGACGCCACCAGGAGGAAGAGGAAGAGAAGGAGGAGGAGGAGGAGGAGGAGGAGGAGGAGGAGGAGAACAACTGCCGATGATCGGCACTCTTCGTTCGAGTACCTGGTGTTGGATGGGCTGGTGGGGATGCGCGAAGCGTCAACAATTCCTTCCCAGAGGCCCCCGAGAGCCTTCCGAAGAGACCCCAAGAAATATCCCTGAGGACTCTGGCCCACGTCAGCGTCGTCGTCGTCGTCGTCGTGGTCGTCGCCGCCACCGCCGCCGTCGTTGTCGTCGTCGTCGTCGTCGTCGTCGTCCCCCTTCTGGGTTGGCAGCACCAGCCGTAAGGCCTTCGCAATAGTTACATTCGCCCATCGACCCTGTGTGTGTCGGCAGACTGGCTTTAGCCTTCTGACAGCATATCTGCGACAGGATGTGAGACAAATGACACGCGCGATTCGGCCACCTTCGGGTATGGAGACCGCGGAGTGGGCCGTGCGCTGGGCCGGCGCTGAGAGATGGGACATCCCACACGATTTCGGGGCGCAGGCGGTCAAGGACAATGGTCATTTCAACCTGCTTCGGAGAGGGTATCGCTTTCCCCTACCCCGCGCCAGAAGACTTCCCCCCTATCTTAGCGAAGCCTCAAGGGAACCTCTTGGACACCGCTTGGGGGGTTCTTTCCCCTCGCAACGGAGACGCGAATCCCTGGCGCCGCCGAATCCGCAGGATAACAGAAAGAGGAATGATAATCGTGATATTTGGACTCCAATAATCCGCGAAGTGTTGATACAGCACGCTCCAGAGACACCCGTGTCTCTGCTATCGTGAGAACTGACAATCAGGAGCGGCTTGGAGCACGAACGTTGGCAGAGGCCCATGAAAGGAATCATAAGCTTTACAAGCCTGATCGAAGGAATTCAACAAAAGCCCACGGGTTGAAGCACCGGAGGTCGTGGGGATTGTGCGAAAAGCGGGGCTTTGGGGGATTGTGGGTTATGGGTGTTGTGGGAGTTGCGGGGGTTCTGGGATGGTGATTCTTGTGGGTGTTGTGGGAGTTGCGAGAGTTGTGGGGGTTCTGGGTCTCGTGCGGGTTGTGTCAGTTGTATGAGTTGTGGGGGTTATGTGGCTCGTGAGGGGTGCGGGGGCCCTCTTGGGGGCTTCCTGAAGGGTCTCCTTCGGCCCCGCTGAGGTCCTTTGATCACCCGCAGCGGTCCCTCCAGGATCCCAAGAGGGCTCGCCGCGGCCCACGCGGGTCCCACGGGGGAGACGGCGCGAGACATCAAAAACAACACCACGGGACAGTACAATAACGATACACGCAAGTCGCAACGAAAACGATGGTAGAACTGAAAACACAAGGAATTTTTGTGATTTGAACTGTTTGGGTGGGCCCACCCGGGGTCTAGAATCCCCCTTCCATATATGTCATTGGCTTTTGCGGCAACGCTTTGTGATGCCAACTTACTGTTACTACTGATGCTGCGCTTTCTGTGCCAAATGTTGTGCCAACGTGTCTGGCATGTTGTTGATGTTCTTATTGCGTCGGGTCTCTAGGGTTCCTTCTGGGCTCGAGGGATTTTGTTCCCGTTGTTCCTCAACCAACACATCACGCGAAGGCTGGGGCCCATTTGGCGAGGCCCCTTGCTCAGGGGCCTCTTAGCCGAATACCCTGGGAGTGGTTGTTATTTACATGGCAGCGGTCGGGAGCCTCCTGGGCCTTCCATGGGCCGCTTCGAGAAATCACTCCGACTATGGGCTCTCCCATGCCGCTCATGTTGCTCAAACCTCCCCTGTTGACGCTTCTGCCAGGGTAAAGCCCTTCGCCCGTCCGCCCGAGGAAGATCGACCACACTTGCTCGGCATTTTTCGGGCAAGGGTACGGAAGTTGCTGAGAGGCATGAATTCCCTATCGCTGCTGTAATTGCACTGTGGCCCAGAGCGGGAGGACAAGTAATTACTGATGATGGCGATGATAGTGGCTAGTATGTTAGTGATGATGACGATAAATCGGATGATCAAACTATAAACCATATGGCGGTGGTGGCACGGACGATGCTGGTCGCCAGCACAACCCGCAACCGCCGCTGACCATTCAGAGCCTGCGTTGGACGGACGTACGGGCTGCCCTGGAAAATCGTAAATTGCTTGCTCGCGATGGCACAGCGAGGCAGAGCCGAAGCCCAAGAGCGCCCCAAAAAGGGCCAGGGAGATCCTCGAGGGGCCCCATGGCCCCCAGGAAGACCCCGAGAGAGGCCCAACAGAGCCCCACAGAAAAGCTCCTCAGCTGAAATCTCAAAATCCATCCCGCCACGGAACTCTTGTCAATTTGTTTGGGCGGCCCCCAGAATTGCGCCAGACGGCCACCGACGGCACCCTGAGAGACACGAGAAGGCCCTGGCTGCAAGAGGGCCCTAAGAAGGGCCCGTCCCGAAAGAATCCGAAGGGGGCCCTTGAAGATATCTTGCAGTGGCATATACAAACTTGGCAGGGCCCTCTCGGGGCACTGGTAGCCTTCTTGGGGCGCTCCTGAACCCCCCAGAAATGGGGCTGGGGAGCCCCGAACAATCCTCCAGAGGGCCTCATAAAGGCCCAGGACGGAAACACCTCAATGGGGAGTTCATCGCACCCACCAACAAACAAGCCAGCCGCACAATCGACCAGCCAGCCATCCTACTAGCCAGCAAGTCAGCCAACCAACCAGCCATCCAGTCGAACATCCAGCGTGCCAACATGCGAACAAGTCGAACGCCTGATTGCCGAACAGTTTGAATCACGCTCTCGCTGTGGCCTGCCCTTCTCACGGTTTATTTGAGAATCGCACTATCGCTCGAGCCCTCCTCGCTATTCATGAATACATTCGCGCTTCAGCTACACGCCTTCTCGATCTGGCCGTTTGGGCCCGCCTTCCCGACCCGCCCGTTAGGATCTACCCGTCCGATGACCCCGTCTGGTTCTGCCACGTGCTTTTTGCTCCTACCCCCCCTGCGAATCCCGTGTTACATCCTTCTCCCTCCTCCTTCCATCCGTCCTCTTTTTCCCTCAGGGGCTGCATTGGATGCACGTGGCAAGTAAGGCAAATATACCGCCCAAGGGGTACGAGCGAAGACGAAAAGAACGGGTATCGAAAGTTTGGGATATACGTGTTGATTGGCACGCGAGCAGGTAAGAGCGATCAGTCTGAAAATTGTTGCTGCTGTTGTTGGTGGTGTTATTTGAGGTGTTATTCATGTTGTTGGTGGTGTTGTTGCTCCCGTTGTTGCTGATGCTGCGGCTGTTTTTGTTGCTGTTGTTGATGGTGTTGTTATTGGTGTTGCTGGTGGTGTTGTTCATGTTGTTGGTGTTGCTGTTGCTGCTGCCGTTGCTGATGTAGCGGTTGTTGTTGTTGTTGGTGTTGTTGTTATTATTGGTGTTGTTGTTTGTGTGGTTATGGTTGTGATTGTTGTTGGTATTGTATTGTTGTTGGTGTTATGGATGTCGTCGTTGTTGCTGTTATTGGCGGTGGTGGTGTTGGTGCTGTTGATAGTGTTGTTATGCTGTTGATGTTGTTGGTGGTGGTGGTGTTGCTGTTGTTGGTGTTGTTGTGATTGTGGTCGTGGTTGTGGTTGTTGCTGTTGTGGTTGATGGTGGTGGTGGTTGTTGATATTGTTGTTGATGTTGTGTGAATTTGTTGTTGCTGTTGTTGTTGTTGTTGTTGTTGTTGTTGTTGTTGTTGTTGTTCGGCTTGCTTGTGTTCTTGTTGTTGTGATTGATCTCTCGTTCTGCAGAATACATATTGTTGATCCCCTCTCACCGGCGCATACTGTTTTTTCGGAATCAAAGTGTGCCCCTCGACGCTCGCACCCTGTTCTTTGACAGGGAAGTCTTGGTGCTGAAACTGTGCCCCTGGCCCCCCCGGATTCCAACAACAACGGCTCCCGCCTGAGACTTCTTCCAAATTTACTCAGGACCCCCCACTCCTGAGACTTCCTCACACTTTACTCAGGATCGGTGCTCCCGCCTGTGACTTCCTCGCAAATTAGTCAAGACCCCCGCTCCGATCTGAGACTGCCTCACAATTTACTCAGAAACGGCGCTCCCGCTTGAGACTTCCTCGCAATTGAATCAAGACTTCCCCGCAATTTCAACCCCCGTTCCCGCCGGAGAGCCTTCACATTTGATTCAGGAATTGCGCTCTCGCCTGTGAACTCCGTGCACTTTATGAAGAAATCGCGCTTTCGACGCTCAGGAAACACGCTGCGCCAAGGACGCCGCTACAACTTACTTAGTCATCGCGCTCTCGCCATACTCAGGCATCCCGCTTGCATGTCCCACCCGCCCGACCCGCCTGTCAGGGGATCGCCCGCCCGTCGTGGGCTCCCGCCCGAGGCTTCCTTCAGGAACGGCGCTTTCGCCTAGGACTTCCTCGAACGTTCACGCTCTTACCTTCCTGTTCCTCCTCCCTCTCCCTCCTCTCTCCTCCCTCCTCTCCTCCCTTTTATCTCCCTCCTCTCTTCCCTCATCCTTATGCCTCTCTGCCCTATCCCCTCTCCCTCCTCTCCCTCCTCCTTTCTTCCTCCCCTCTCCTGCCTCCTCCTCTCTCTCTCTCTCTCTTTCTTTCTTTCTTTCTCTCTCTCTCTCTCTCTCTGTCTCTCTGCCTCTAATCACCCGCCCCCCTCTTTGCTCCTTCTCTCCTGGCGTTTTCCCTCTTCCTTCGTCCCTCCCCCTCCCTTCCTCCCACTCTCCCTCGTTCTCCCCTCCTCTTTTTGCAGGGCCCACACCAATTCCAATGGTGGGCACATGTACGCCCACGAAGGATTGTCCGCCCGTTCAGGTTTGCCCGCCTGTCTAAGCCCGCCGCCCCCCGCAAAGAGAAAGAATCCCCCCAAAGCGGATGTGATCGAAGACAAAACAGGCCGGTATCGAGGGTATGGGGAACTCGTTTTGAGTGACACGCGGGCAAGTAAGAGCGAACAGTCTTAGAATGATTGTTGCTGTTGCTGTTGCTGTTGCTGTTGCTGCTGCTGTTGTTGCTGTTGCTGTTGCTGTTGCTGTTGCTGTTGCTGTTGCTGTTGCTGTTGTTGTTGTTGTTGTTGTTGTTGTTGTTGTTGTTGTTGTTGTTGTTGTTGTTGTTGTCATCATCCACCTCGCGACCCACCCGCGACCCACCCGCGACCCACCCCGCGACCCACCCCGCGACTTGCCCGCGACTTGCCCGCGACCCACCCCGCGCCCGCCCCTTCAATTTGATCCGCAACTGCGCAATTGCGAGGTCCTCGTGCCCATTCTATCCGTGCACCTGTCGGTGCTGCAGACATCTACTCGGACCCCCCTTGGGAGGCCCAGAGCTCCGGCGGGCGAGGGGGCGGTCAGGCCGCGGAGGAGGCGGTCGGCGTGACGAGGGGCGTCGCGATGAGCTCCTGCGCGGGGTGCGGGCGCGAGGCTCGGAGGGTCGAGGCCAGTGGAGGCCTCCCGGATGGGCTCCCATCCGGTGGAGGACCGCGCCGCAGTGCCGATGCATCGCCGGTGCATCGGCGATGTCGGCGATACGTGGGCGACGCCAGCGTGGAGAAGATCGGGCGCCTCACCGCGCCAGATCGCCGCTCCTCGTCGCCACGGCCTGATCTGTCTCGGAACTCTGGCGAAGAAACACCCCAGGACGGATCCGTGGGACGATGTTCGACCCGCTGGATCTGCCTCGAAACTTGTGCCAGGAAATACCCCAGGACGGATCCGGGGGATGATGCTCGACCCCCGAATGTGGAGGCGGAGCTAGAAGGCAGAACAACCGCCCCGATGATAAGCACCCCTACAAGCGAAGACCCTCAGGAAGAGCACATACGGAAGGACACGAACAGGGCAGGATTGCTTGGCAACACACACACACACACGCAGGACTGTTTCGAAAACGCCACTTGTCGGGGTCGGGGCGCTTCTTCCTCCCTTGCGGGGCGGTCGACGTCACGAGGGGCATCGCGATGAGCTTATGCACAGGGTGAGCGCGCTGCACCCCCCGAGATCCTGGCGTCGAAACTTTTTCGCAGCGGGCGGTTTCGCCCTGTTCTGGGCCGCTGGGTCTTCGCGGATTCGTCCGGCTGCAAGGATGCCGCCGAATAACTTCCAGTCGCGGTCGTTACCCGAGGGGGTGCTTGGGCGGGGTGGGGCACGTCGGGGCGAGGGTGCGCTGCGATCATATGGTACGCGCGCGGGCGCCATCCTGTGGAGCGGTGGTTTGGCCCAAGTAGCGACCGCTACGCGCCAGAGGATTCAACATGTCCTGGCGATAGAACCGACCATATGCAATCGTGAGTACCCCAGAGCAAGTCGACAAACGAGGGAGGAGCTCCCCATGGGGTCACGAACCGTGTGAGGGGCGTGCCGGAATGGGAGGGTGGCCGCCGTGCGACTCCTGCCACTGGGGCCTTCGGTGGAGCTGCCTATGCATCCACGAACCGTGTGAGGGGGTGTGCCGAAATGGGGGGGCGGCCGCCATGCGACTCCTGCCTCTGGGGCCGTCGGTGGAGCTCCCTATGCGTCCACGAACCGTGTGAAGGGTGCGCCGAAACGAAGGGGCGGCTGCCACGCGACTCCTGCCACTGGGGCATTCCGTGGAGCTCCCTATGGGTTGGCTACGAAGCGTGGGTGAGGTGTGCCGAAATCAACACGTGGAGAGCGGCATCAGGAGCAGGAGGTGGGAAGAGGGAGGAGGGGGAGGAAGGAGGGACGCGGGGCGATGCGCACTCAAAACCAAGACCCAACTCAACACAGGATGGCTGGGAACAGCATCATGGAGTCTGGGGTTCTGGCTTCAGAACTGCCTCCACGAAGCTCTACCAAGCCCGCCAAGAAACTCACGACGCCTCAACCGTGAACACCACGCCTCCTCTGGGCGTCGGCGGAATGGCGTGAACCTCTTGAATCATGGGGTCTGGGGCTCTGGCTGTGCGCTCCCCCGATGATATACCTCTTCCGAAGCATCGGATCTCAGGGCGGGGTGCGGGCTCGTAGTTCGCACGAAGGCAGCGCGCCCTGGAGGAGAGGGATCCTGGAAGTCTTCCGCCGTCCTCGGCACCCCGGGGCGGGACTCCTCCTCCTCCTCATCCTCCTCCTCCTCCTCCTCCTCCTGCTCCTCCTCCTGCTCCTCCTGCTCCTCCTGCTCCTCCTCCTCCTCCTCATCCTCCTCCTTCTCCTTCTCCGCCCTCCTCCTCCTCCTCCTCCTTCTCCGCCCTCCTCCTCCTCCTCCTCCTCCTCCTCCTCAT
>CAUYUJ010017427.1:0-27397 GCA_963575745.1 Prorocentrum cordatum
CGGCGCGGTGGTGGCGGGCGGATGGGCGCGCGAGAAAAAGGCCCGCGCTGGGGCGAGAACGCCATCCTGAACGACGGAGGCCAAGCACCGATCCGAAAATGAGGCCCACGCTGCAGCGAGAGCACGATTCGGAACGATTCGGGAGCAAAAGTGATGCCGGCGCCTCAACGAGAGCAACATTTTGGGAAAAAATGACGCCGGCGCCTCAACGAGAGTCGTTTCCCGGGATTTCCCGGGCATCCTGTGTGTAAAAAGACAGTACGCGGAGGGTGCGCGGCCATCACCCGGACGCCATCAGGGGAAGGATTCGGGAGCAGAAATGAGGCCGGCGCCTCGACGAGAGCAGCATTATGGGAAAAAATGACGCCGGCGCGAGAGCAGCATTTTGAGAAAAAGTGACGCCGGCGCCTCAGCGAGAGTCGTTTCCCGGGATTTCCCGGGCATCCTGTGTGTTAAAAAATAGTACGCGGAGGGTGCGCGGCCATCACCCGGACGCCATCAGGGGAAGAGGGAGAGTATATTCATATTGAGTGATTGTGGAGGAGGAGGAGGAGGAGGAGGAGGAGGAGGAGGAGGAGGAGGAGGAGGAGGAGGAGGAGGAGGAGGAGGAGGAGGAGGAGGAGGAGGGGGGGAGGGGAGGGAGGAGGAGGAGGAGGAGGGGGAAGAGGAGAAGGAGGAGGAGGGCGAGGAGCAGCAGCAGCAGGCGGTGAAGCCAAGAAGTTCCACCGAAGGCTTCAGTGGCTGGGCCCAAGCGCGGCCCCCGAACCATTCTGACATGGATCGGCAGAGGATCCAAAACGCGGCAGACGCGAGCGGGTCCTGGGCCGCGGCCGCCGCGAGGTCGGGATTGGCAAATATGAAGACGACGACTGGCGGCTGGAGCTCCACGCGCTGCTCTCGCGCGCCGCGCGCCACGAGGACCTCCTGCTCACGCGGGCGCCGCGCGCGAAGCGGCGCAGGAGGGGGGGGCGCCCCTCGCCAAGGAGCTAGGCTTCGCCGAGTTTATCCGCGAGGCCTGATCTGGGGAGCTGGCCCGCCCGAGCAGCACCTTCTCTCGATTGTCCAACCGTCTGGCCTCGCGGCGCGGGCGACCCGCGCGCGTCGCTGGAATCCTCTCGGGGCGACCAGCGCGCGTCGCGGGAACTCCGTGCAGCGCTCTGCCCAGCGTCTCGCTCGCCCGTCGTCGCTCTGCCCAGCGGCTGGGGCCTTGTCCGCTATCAGCCAGCCAGCTAGCTCTCTTTGCTCCGCGCGGCAGACGACCCGCGCGCGTCGCTGGGCCCCCCTCGGGGCGACCGGCGCGCGTCGCGGGGACTCCACGCTGCGCTGCGCCCGCAGCCTTGGACCTTGGAGTGTGCGGGCCAACAAACAAGGGAAGGGGCATTTTGGGTGGTTTAGCTTTGTTCTCGTGCCCACCCATCGAACATATTACGGGCAGTGGGACACTCCACCGAAGGCCCCAGTGGCAGCGCCCGCGCGCCGCCGCCATCCACCCCTGACACACTTCGTGCACCATAAGGAGCTCCACCGAAGAAGATACTCACGACTGCGGTACTCACAGCTGCATATGGTTGGGTCGCTCCGCACTTTGGTTCCCGATGCGTTGAAGACGAATCTTTCGATGGCGTGCGATGCGGCGCGGCATGAGAGTACTCGGTGTTGTCGATCCGAACGCTTCAGCTCCATGGCTTCTGGCTCATAACGCTACATGGGTGCAGTGTAGAATGAACGCGTATTGCCATAGAGAACTGCAGCGAACACTCACGAACGATCTTGTTAGGCTTGAGCGGGATGCACGTTGACTTGATACAATATTGTGCGCAAGTGCCGTGGAATTGTTCAACAGCTGGCCGCGCATGCTTCCCTGTCCAGCAACGTTCGGCAACTCCCTGCACGGCTGCAACGGGGAGACCATGAGACGACGCGCGGACAACGAGCGGCAGAGGCACCACGGCAGGCGCCAACCGACCGGCCAAATCTACCACCACCAGCGCCAGAGCGAGTTCATCAACACTTTGCTCATCGAGGGGGCGCCCCACCTTTGGCGGACTCCCCAACGTGTGGAGACACAGTGACGCAGTGGACATCCGACAAGAACTCACATACAAATGCGCACATCCAAATCCATGCGAACATGCATCACAGGACCTGTCCTACGCATCTTGACGCAAACGCTGGTGGACGTGGAGGGTACACATGCGTGCTCGGACCGGGGCGACACTGCGGGAGGGGGGCCGCGCACGAACTCGGATCCTGTTCCTCTTACTGTCGCACGTGCTGGTGCGCCGCGCCGCGCATGGAGCCCATGCAAGAGAACGAAACCTACGGAAAAACAGTGCGTTGTTCGATCTGGGCGATTGGAACCGAATGCTTACCAAAACCAAGAACAACACAACGGCGCGGAAACGACGGCGGGAACCGCGACCAGCCCCCAACGGCGATGGCACGGCTGACGCAGGTGCGATATCGAAAGCCGTCGCGCTGGTGAAGCAGAGGGAACTGAGCCACGCAACCCGAGTCCTTGCTTCGAAGTGGTTGGCACGGTGAAAGCGAACGACTTATGACGAACTCGTGCACCTCGCGCTCCGGCCTGTTGAGCTGTCTGAGCCTTTCCAGGCTGCTCTGGACCACACCTCGCGGGCCTATGCGGTTGGCTACAGGCCATGGCAAACCAGACAAGGTCTCAACGGAGGCTCGAGGGGAAACCAATACGAGCATTGCAAAATCTGCCTTGACGACGACTCTTCGTTCCAGCCGCTGTGCGACGTTGCCTACAGGGTGGCAAAAGCCGCGATCAAATTAATCATCAAGGGCGGCATGGTGATATCATGACTCACGGCACTGTTAGAATCGAATGTGCGAGTTAAAGGAATACCCGGTGGCGATGTACTCCGACGCTGGTGGCCCACACGCTTACGAGGCAGTTTCAACAACAATTACGTACAGCGGTTTGACCGAACAACTCTGGGATCCAAGATAGGTGATGCTCTGATGCGGACATACACCTGCTTCAGTACTCATCAGACACGGACCCAGATTGATTTGGTGGGGGTCTTCGCCCACATCAGCAGAGCCCGCATGTTCGAACCACTGCTTGGGGACGCCTCTTTACGGGGTCTGGCCACCTTCGTTAAACAATGGTATGGGATCAGGTCGCATTTCACATGGGCACGCGACGAAATGGTAAGTGAAGACATATTCCAAGCATACTGGGGTGAAGAAAAAGGTGCCCTCCTACATTGCAGCGCATCCGGGCCCGTCTACCGCCAGGGGCCGAAGCTGTAGCACATCTGGTCGATATCTACATAATGTGCCAGCCGCAAAAGGCTGCTCAAATTTGCGACCATGTGCAGACGGCGCTGGCGGAAGTATGCCACATCGACGACGTCAACATTGTAAAACTCGCGGTGTGGAGTAAACGCCCGAACAACTGCCCTCAGGGGTTGCACGACAGGGCACCGAACGCCTGGGCACACTATAGACCAGAACACGAAAAAGGCGAACGCTTGGGGCACGGACGCTTGCATTCCTGCATTCGGTAATGTGCAAGCGGAGGAAAAGGCGAAGCTGCTGAAGGTTCTACCTGATCTTCCTTCCCTCCAATCTGCGTGGTAATTGCTGTATGTTTGTGGTGTGCCGAGGCTGAACCATTTGTTGCGGACAGCGACGCCGGCTCAATCTCGAGATGCGGCCCCATCCATGACAATCACATCCTAGGCATGTTCATGACTGTGTTTGCCATCCCCGGGCATGCTGAGCGGGACACGGCACTCCATGGAGTTCTGTACGGCGCCTGGGTGGAACAAGCGAAGAGTACCTCTACGATTGGGCGGCTTGGGTCTTAGGAGCTCACGACGACTGGCGCCCCGGGACCTCTCAGGACAAATACAACTGGTGGCTCAACCCTGGGATTGGAGCACACGTGGTGGGGTACCTGAAGGACAACTCAACAACGATCAGTGGCACACGCCGTGCTCCACGAACATGCCATGTGACAAACTACTGCCGGCGAGCTGGGGGCGCAGAGTCGTTGGGGTCGGATCGGATTCGGCGGAAGCCAGTTGGGCACCACGGACACACCTGTTTGGCCATCTATCTATCGATCTCATTATTTATCTACCTATCGATATCACTATCGATCTTCCTCTATCTATCGATCTTACTATCTATCGATCTCACAGTCGACCTCATGATCGATCTCACTATCGACTTGTCTATCGGTCCCCCTATCGACCTCACAATCGACCTCACGGGGCACCACGGGACACCGCGCCACGGTACACCACAGGACACCACGGGACACCGCAGAACAAGACACCTCGGGACACCACGGGACACGCCCGAGCCACCGCTGGCGAACTGGGGGGCGTAGAATCCGCCGACCCATTGGGGTTCATCGGCGTGTGAGATGAATCCCCCTCGTCCCCGAACCCCCTCCCCCAGGACCCTAGTCCGGTCGATTTGGAGGAGGGGGGGTCCCCCCGGGGACCGCCCGAACGCGACATGGGGGACATGGGGCTCCAAAACGGGCCAAGAGGGCCCGAAGAGGGCCCCTGGACTGCCCAAGAGGCACGAGTCGCCGAAAGATCGCGCCAAGACGCCCAAGATTGGCCCCAGACGGCCCCCCAGTGGCCCCCAAGACGTTCCAAAAAGACGCCACGGGGCGTTTCAAGAGGCCTTCAAGGAGCAAAATTCGTCCCACTCCCGGAGGGAAGCCTATCAGAGTGAGGGGGCCGAGCGGTCATTCATTGTCCCTGGGTGCGTGGCTGAGGTGGGGATCCGTGGGGATTCTGCTGGTTGTTGTTGCTGTTGTCGTCGTCCCCCCCGCGACTCGCCCGCAACCCACCCGGGACCCATACGCGACCCATCCCGCGACCCACCCCGCGACCCACTCCGCGACCAACCCCGCGACCCACCCGCGATCCACCCCGCGACCCACCCCGCGACCCACCCCGCGACCCACCCCGCGACCCACCCCGCGACCCACCCGCGACCCACCCCGCGACCCACCCCGCGACCCACCCGCGACCCACCCGCGACCCATACGCGATCTACCCGCGACCCATCCGCGACCTGGCCCGCGACCCACCCCGCGATCCACCCACATTGCTTTAACGAAAAAATCGGCGCCAGCGGCGGGCTCACTGCATAATTTGTGAAAGTTAGGCGCTTGAGGTGGGTTCTTCCAAAGCCTCGCAGACTGACGACGCCCTCGCCGCCCCCTCACTCTTATCCGCAACTGCGGGGTGCTACGGACAAGAGTGAGGGCGGCAAGAGTGGGGTGTTTTTAGCACATTCGCCTCTTGTGCTCTCACGGGGCCCGCCCAGGTCGAAGCGGCCTTCAAGATCGACCCAGGACGGGCCAAGAGGCCCCCAAGAAGGCTCCAAGACGGCACGAGGAGAATCCCAAAACGGGCCTGTAGCGGCTGAGTGGGGGGCTACTCCCAATATCCAGGGGGGCCTGACAGATAAAGTGCTCGCGGCTGAAGTGCGTCGCTGAAGCGGGGTAGGGCCGAACAACGAGAGGAAGCTGTCGAGCAATGGCTGCTCCGAGCGCGGACGCGCGCGCTGGCGCGAGCGAGGGGGCCGGGGGCCGCTTGCGGGGCACCTGCGAGGGGAACGCGGTTGAAGCCCCTGTTGGCGGCGCGCGCACAGGGGGAGGAGGAAGGGGGGGGGGGCTTCTCCGAAGGAGGCTGCTCCTTCGAGGGCGGCGGCCCTGCATCTGCAGATCTGAGTCCCGCGCCTTCCAGGAAGCGGGGGTGCTTCTGAGAACCCCCCCCCCCCCCTCTCCCCTCGCGCCCCTCTGCGCGCGGTCGACGCCGTGGGCTCGCCGGATGGGCCACGAGCGAAGGCGCCGAGGGGCCGCTCGTGGGAGCACGGGCGGGGGCCCTGCGGGCCCCCCTCCCGGGGCACCTGCGGGGGCACCTGCGGGGGGCCGCCCGAGGCCCCGGCGCCCCTCGCGGGGCCGCGGGAGACGCGCCCCCGCGGGCCTCCCAGGAGGTGCGCGGG
Source organism: Prorocentrum cordatum (assembly GCA_963575745.1). Classification (NCBI taxonomy): domain Eukaryota; class Dinophyceae; order Prorocentrales; family Prorocentraceae; genus Prorocentrum; species Prorocentrum cordatum. The sequence goes on from CAUYUJ010017427.1 coordinate 6,007, forward strand.
GGTCCCTCCGCGCGGCTGCAGTCGAGGGCAGGCCAGGCGAGCTTGCACGCGCGCTCCTGTCCACGCTGATCCCGTCCCCGTCCCCTCCCACCGCCTCGGCCTCCCCGCCCAGCCCCGCCCTTTCCTCCCTGCCCCGCCCCTTCTCCCGTCTCCATCGACGATGGCAGCAGGGCCGTGCACGACGATGACCACGACCAAGAGGACGAAGAGGCCCTTTCCCGCCACAAGTTCGGCAACAGGTATCCGAGTCGCTTCTCCTACTGCGAGGCCAGCTGCCATCGCACCTACGCTCTGCACACGACCTCTATCTGCCCTGTTTCCTCATCTTTCGTCACTGCCACTGGGGCAGCGGGAGCCTCGGGAGCGACCCTGCACTGTCCTCGGCCGCTGACTGCTTCGTCACTCACCTTCACGCAAGCGTTGACAAGCTGCCCTCCCGTCCAAAAACCACCCGCGATGCAGGCGGTTGCGAAGCAGTTCTCCGGACTCTCGCCTGCGCCATTCGCCGCCAATCCAGCTGCGAACATGGCCAGGGCTAGGTTCGCCACGAAACCTTTGAGTCTCGCATTTGTTCGGAACATCTCCTGGAGCGCGGCTCCTTCGGGGAGACGTAAGACTCGGGTTCGGGGGGCTCGGGTTGGCCTGAGGGGGCCGCCGGGGAAATGACGAGTCCCAGTCTGAAGCTTGGCGCGAGCTCCCGCTGCGCACATCCCACTCTTACCAGACCGTCAAAATCCAGGACAAGCCCGTCAACAAGCACCGGCAAATCCGAGTTCCGGCGAACTCGAGTCTTACGTTCCCCCGCGTCCTACGATGCAACTCCTCCCCGACTGCGCGCCTCCACGTCCAAGCGTGTGATTGGAGGCCACGGCCGCGTCCAAGAGGTGGTCGTGACGCTGGATGAGGGCACTGCTGGCGTTTTCTGCGCTGCTCCTGAGCTGCACAGGTTGCTGGAAGTGGCCCGGCGCGGCGACCTCAAGCACCGCGCTGCCATCGACGAAGCTGGCCTCGCTCAGCCTCTCGATCGCGGAAGGGCGGCGAGCCAGAGAAGCGTGGGGGCACTGGGCGATGACGAGGATGCCACAGAGAAGAGCGCAGGTGCGATGCTGAGCCATCGCCCGAGACTCGTTCGAGTGGAGACAACAAAGCGCGGCACGAATTTCTTGTGCACTTGATCCTAACGCTAACGGCTACAGGTGCTGACGCTTCACTGCTAGGAGGGCTCGGGGGGGTCAAATGGGCGCGAGAGTATCTGGCCACATCGCGCCTTCAGTACGCCCCAACACAACTGGAGCACATGTTGCCCGCATCGCGCACGTACCCTTTCCCTCCGACGCGCCTATGGGGCCGCTCGGCGAGCGCATGGTATTAGGGCGCGCCTAGAATTAATCCCACCAGCCCTCTGGGCGTAGGTCCTCGTAGGTGGTCTAGAGAGACGCCTCTTCCAACCCCCTTCTTATCCTATCGGGGAGGGGCTTCCCCCTACCCCTACCCCCCTGGACCTTGACGGGGCGCCCCGCGAGCGGTCAGCAGAGCATCGAAGATTGCCCGAGACGGCTCCAAGAGGGCCTCAGAGAGCCCAAAATGATGCCCAAGATAGCCCAAGATGGCTCAAAATGGCCCCCAAGATGCCCCCCAAAGCCCCAAGACCGCTCCAAGACGGCTCCAAGTGGCCACGGAGCCATCCCAGGAGGCAGCCAAGATGCCAGAATCTTTCAAAAACCTAAGAAACTCAATGATGTGTGCCTTCTCGCCTTTTCGCTTCTGATGGCCTTCCGCGGCCTCCAGATGGCTCCAAGATGGCCCCGAGAGAGGCCCAAGAGGCGACTGTTGGGGCTCCCGGTTGGGGGGGGGAGCTAATTGTAGCTCACATATTTTTGTTGATGGATCTTCTCCAAGATGGCCCGAAGAGCGCTCCCAAGGCTCCCGAGAGCGCCTCAAGACGGCTCAATCAGGCCCCAAGAGGCGCCCAGGAGGCCCCAAGAGGCGGCCCAAGAGGCCTCCAAGAAGCTCCCAAGAGACTCCCACGAGGCCCCGAGAGGCTCCCTGAGGGGCCTCAAGACGCTCCCAGAGGCCCCCAGGACCGCCAGAAGGCCCCCGAGACGCTCCAAGAAACCTCCAAAAAGCTTCCAAGAAACATCCGAGGAGACTTGGCAAAGACACTGCCACCCAAGGACACCCTCACCTTACTCCAACGGATCTTTCCCCCATCATCCCATGTCGCAGCAATGCCCTGAGATGATGCACGTCCTGCCGTCTGGCTGCGCAGTCGCTGGAGACCGGGCCATCAACAAGAGTGCATCTGGCATGGGCACCGTGGCCGAAGGTCACTCGCGTCCCTCTCCGACTCTTGTGCTCTTGTGCTCTCACGGGGCCCGCCCAGGTCGAAGCGGCCTTCAAGATCGACCCAGGACGGGCCAAGAGGCCCCCAAGAAGGCTCCAAGACGGCACGCGAGGGCCCCAAGACGGGCCTGTAGCGGGTCGGGCGAAAGGGGGGGATAGCAAAGGGGGGGCATTGAGAATCAGCTCGCGTTGCTGATTTTTCCGGCGCCTTCCGGCGCCGGGGGCGCTGATGTATCGAGGAATGGGCCCCTCGGTGGAACCGAAACCAGCTGCATGCAGCTAATTTCGTACCCCCCCCTTTCCCACTTCCCCCCTTTCGTCCGGCCCGACTGTAGCGGCCGGATGGGGGGCTACTCCCAATATCCACGGGGGCCTGCAAGATATAGAGTGCCCACGGGCCGTCGAGCAGTGGCTGCTCCGAGCGCGGGCGCGCGCGCTGGCGCGAGCGAGGGGGCCGGGGGCCGCTTGCGGGGCACCTGCGAGGGGAACGCGGTTGAAGCCCCTGTTGGCGGCGCGCACAACAGGGGGAGGAGGAAGGGGGGGGGGGCTTCTCCGAAGGAGGCTGCTCCTTCGAGGGCGGCGGCCCTGCATCTGCAGATCTGAGTCCCGCGCCTTCCAGGAAGCGGGGGTGCTTCTGAGAACCCCCCCCCCCCCCTCTCCCCTCGCGCCCCTCTGCGCGCGGTCGACGCCGTGGGCTCGCCGGATGGGCCACGAGCGAAGGCGCCGAGGGGCCGCTCGTGGGAGCACGGGCGGGGGCCCTGCGGGCCCCCCTCCCGGGGCACCTGCGGGGGCACCTGCGGGGGGCCGCCCGGGGCCCCGGCGCCCCTCGCGGGGCCGCGGGGGACGCGCCCCCGCGGGCCTCCCAGGAGGTGCGCGGGGGTCCCTCCGCGCGGCTGGAGTCGAGGGCAGCCCAGGCGAGCTTGCACGCGCGCTCCTGTCCACGCTGATCCCGTCCCGTCCCCCCCCCCCCCGCCTCGGCCCCCCCGCCCAGCCCCGCCCTTTCCTCCCTGCCCCGCCCCTTCTCCCGTCTCCATCGACGATGGCAGCAGGGCCGTGCACGACGATGACCACGACCAAGAGGACGAAGAGGCCCTTTCCCGCCACAAGTTCGGCAACAGGTATCCGAGTCGCTTCTCCTACTGCGAGGCCAGCTGCCATCGCACCTACGCTCTGCACACGACCTCTATCTGCCCTGTTTCCTCATCTTTCGTCACTGCCACAGGGGCAGCGGGAGCCTCGGGAGCGACCCTGCACTGTCCTCGGCCGCTGACTGCTTCGTCACTCACCTTCACGCAAGCGTTGACAAGCTGCCCTCCCGTCCAAAAACCACCCGCGATGCAGGCGGTTGCGAAGCAGTTCTCCGGACTCTCGCCTGCGCGATTTGCCGCCAATCCAGCTGCGAACATGGCCAGGGCTAGGTTCGCCACGAAACCTTTGAGTCTCGCATTTGTTCGGAACATCTCCTGGAGCGCGGCTCCTTCGGGGAGACGTAAGACTCGGGTTCGGGGGGCTCGGGTTGGCCTGAGGGGGCCGCCGGGGAAATGACGAGTCCCAGTCTGAAGCTTGGCGCGAGCTCCCGCTGCGCACATCCCACTCTTACCAGACCGTCAAAATCCAGGACAAGCCCGTCAACAAGCACCAGCAAATCCGAGTTCCGGCGAACTCGAGTCTTACGTTCCCCCGCTTCCTACGATGCAACTCCTCCCCGACTGCGCGTCTCCACGTCCAAGCGTGAGATTGGAGGCCACGGCCGCGTCCAAGAGGTGGTCGTGACGCTGGATGAGGGCCTTGCTGGCGTTTTCTGCGCTGCTCCTGAGTTGCACAGGTTCCTGGAAATGGCCCGGCGCGGCGACCTCAAGCACTGCGCTGCCATCAACGAAGCTGGCCTCGCTCAGCCTCTCGATCGCGGAAGGGCGGCGAGCCAGAGAAGCGTGGGGGCACTGGGCGAAGACGAGGATGCCACAGAGAAGAGCGCAAGTGCGATGCTGAGCCATCGCCCGAGGCTCGTTCGAGTGGAGACAACAAAGCGCGGCACGAATTTCTTGTGCACTTGATCCTAACGGCTACAGGTGCTGACGCTTCACTGCTAGGAGGACAGTGCTGACGCTTCACTGCTGGGAGGGCTCGGGGAGGTCGAAGGGGCACGAAAGTATCTGGCCACCTCGCGCAGTCAGTAGGGTCGAACACAACTGGAGCACATGTTGCCCGCAGCGCACACATACCCTTTCCCTCCGACGTGCCAGTGGGTCCGCTCGGTGAGCGCATGGTAATGGGACGCGCCTAGAGTTAATCCCACCAGCCCTCTGGGCGTAGGTCCTCGTAGGTGGTCTAGAGAGGCTCCTCTTCGGGGAGGGGCTTGCCCCTTCCCCCTCCCCCCTCCCCTGGACCTTGACGGGGCGCCCCGCGAGCGGTCAGAACATCTAAGATGGCCCGAGACGGCTCCAAGAGGGCCTCAGAGAGCCCAAACTTACTCCCAAGACGGCCCAAGATAGCCCAAAATGGCTCAATATGGCTCCCTAGATGTCCCCCAAATCCCCAAGACCGCTCCAAGACGGCTCCAAGTGGCCACGGAGCCATCCCAGGAGGCCGCCAAGAGGCCAGAATCTTTCAAAAACCCAAGAAACTCAATGATGTGTGCCTTCTCGCCTTTTCGCTTCTGATGGCCTTCCGCGGCCTCCAGATGGCTCCAAGATGACTCAAGAGGGCCCCAGGCGAGGCCCAGGAGCGTCCCAAGACGGCCTTTAAAGCGCCCAAAAGCTCTCCGAGAGCGCCCCAAGAGGCGACTGTTGGGGCTCCCGAAGGGGGAACGAAATTGGCTCCCATATTGTTTGATGGATCTTCTCCAAGATGGCCCGAAGAGCGCTTCCAAGGCTCCCGCGAGCGCTTCAAAAAGGCTCAATGGGGCCCCAAGAGGCGCCCAGGAGGCCCCAAGAGGCCCCAAGAGGCCTCCAATAAGCTCCCAGGAGACCCCAAGAGGCCCCGAGAGGCTCCCCGAGGCACCCAAAACGCTCCCAGATGCCCCCAGGACCGCCAAAGGCCCCGAGACGCTCCAAGAAGCCTCCAAAAAGCGTCCAAGAGACATCCGAGGAGACTTGGCAGAGACACTGCCACCCAAGGACACCCCCACCCTACTCCAACTGACCTTGTCGCCCATTGTCCCATGTCACAACAATGCCCTGAGATGATGCACGTCCTGCCGTCTGGCTGCGCAGTCGCTGGGGACCAGGCCATCAAAAAAACTGCATCTGGCATGGGCTGGGATGGGCACCGTAGCCGAAGGTCGCTCGCATCCCTCTTCGACTGAGCTTACCAGGCCGACAGAAAGAAGTCGGATGCTCACCTTTTCCGCGTCGGACTCGAGCAATCATTCTCCCACGCAGAAGTTCCTTGAGAGGCGAGTCGAAGTAACGACATTGACACATTAGCATATCGTTGCTCGATGCCTAAATAGCAGTGGAGATCCTCTCTCGCTTGTTTGCAAGAAGATACTAGTACCACGTGTCCTCCTTAGAGGCGTGCGTCCGATACGAACATATAGTATAACCATATTGTAGTTTTCCCGAGCGGTGTGGCCAGAAGCGTCCGTCACGACGTATGTACTGTAAGATTTCTCGGTGCGCGCGTCGCCCCTGGGGGGTCGCCGCACACATGGAAATAGTACTGGAACTACGCACGGGCTTCGCGCGCGCTGAGGTTCTATCAAGCTCCAGCCTCTGACAGTCTCACAGCTGCGTGCAGATGCGTGCGCACATACGTAACGTCAGGAACTACCCATACGTGGTTCAAACATGTATTGGAGATGTAGCCATTCACAATGTGGACTGAGCAACGACGATTCCACACAAGGGGCTCTACGAAGATCGGAGCTTCCTGGTGGCTTCTTGGTGGCTTCATGGTGGCTCCCTGGGGCCTCCTGGGCCTGGGGCCTCTCGAGGGCGTCTTGGGGGCCCCCTGTGGGCATTTTGGTGGCTTTGCTAGAGCTCCCCGGCGACCCATTGGGAATCCGGTGGCGGCCTCGGAGGCTTGGCGGAGGCGGGGGGCTCGAAATGTCAGTTGGAATTCCCCGTCTGGGGTCCCTCCCAGGGCCCTCCAATGGCTGTGTGGGCCGTCTTGGGCGCCTCTGGTGCCGTCTTGGGACAACCGGCGCGTCTTGAGCAGCTCTGAGGAGCTTTTGAAGGGCCTTATCGGAGCCTGAGGCCGTCTTGGGACTCTCTTGGGGCTGCTCGGGCAGGTCTGGGGGGCTTCCTGACGGCCCCCCCGGACCTCTTGGAGTCACTTGTGGCCTCTTGGGAACTATTGGGGGCGTCCTGGAAACCGATTGGGAATTCTTGGAGGCCTCCGGGGACGTTTGTGAAGCCTCCTGGGGGCCTCTTGGGGACCTCTTGGAAGCCTCTTGGGGCGTTCTGGGGGGCCCCTGGGGGGCTTCGTGGGGCTTCTTGGAGCCTCGACGGACTTTTTTGATGGCGTCTCTTGGCCTCCTGGTGGCCTCTTAACGGCGTGAGCAGCCCATCGGAGGCGAAAATACAAGAAGGCCAACATCATCGATTTCCCGCAGGTTTTGCAAAGGTTTTTAGCTTCTCTGAGGCTCAAGAGGGTTCAAGGGTGGTTGTTTGTTTTCGGCTACGGAACCGGAGCTCAGCTATCAGGAACAGGATGCCTCTTTTCGGGAGCGGCCAAGAGGGGGGTGTCCAAGAGGGGGGGTGCAAATCATGACCGGCGGCATGTGCGCGGCCCAGCGGGGGGGCCAGGGACGTAATGAAATAAGAAGGGGCGCCATGAAATCTGGGGAAATATCATGGCCCCCGCCATGATGTCCACCCCCCCCTAGTCATCACCCCCCTCTTTTCCGCCCCCGATCTTTCCTCAGCGCAGGCTGCGGCTCTGAAGAACGGGGCAACGCCGGTGCAGTTTCAGAAGGAGAGCCCGCACCGGCAGGGAAGCACAGCATGCGGCGGTGCGAGCGGTACCAGGCGGCGTCGACGACGGGCGAGGCAGGCAGGCAAGGACACAAGGGCACCCTAGACGAAGGCGCGCGTCCTTACTAGGCGCGTTGACCGTACGGTGCGACATTTCAAGATTTGGATGGAAAATGCGAAAGAGGTTTTCTCAAAATTTTGGATCAGGCTGCCGATCGAGCATCTTCATCGAGACGTGGCGCCGGTCGAGGGGACCCCAGACCGGGAGGGCATGGCAAGATCGTAAGCTCCAGTTCGAGACCTCGCCCAAAAGTTCTCGGACACCATGAGGACGGATACCATCGAGAGAGTCGAGATGAGCCCAACCACGATCGCAACGCTTCGGGGCATGATCAAGGAGGAGCTCCGAGCCGGCAATGAGGAGATGGAGCGGGTGGTGGTGTCAAGGATGGAGGAGGCCATTGCCCCGTTCAAGGAGTTGGAACAGGAACGTGAACATCGCAAAAAACTCGAACATCGTGTTGGTGTCCTGGAGGAAGTCATCAAAACGCGACGGGGCGGAGGATGGGGAGGAGGGGGAAATGAACAGGTGGAGGCCGATGTCGATAAGTCGGTGGTCGTGGTCGGGGGATTCGGAGAGATGGATGCCGACACAGCTGAAAAGTATGTCGGGCATGTGTTCGACGATGTTGAGGGGGTGGAGGTTTACGTCACGAACCCGGAGCCCGTTGTGGCTTTCGTCCGTTTCGTGTCGGATACGTCGGCCTTGAGATTCTTACGCAAACAGGGCAGGAACCAGAAGTTCAAGGATGCAGGCTTGTGGGCCTCAGAGAACAGGTCGGTGGAGGAGCGACGGCGAGTAAAGATTCTGGGCAAAATCAACCATTGAGCACGAGGACTACGACGCGAAGGACGTCGTCGTGAACTATAAGACCTTCAAAGTGCACGTGCGCAATGGCTGGAAATTGGTGCATCTGGCCGATGTCCTGGGCGACGCTTCCGTGAAGTGGGCCGAGGGGGAGCATTCGGCAGGAGAGACTTTGAAGTGAGCAGTTGAGGAAGTCGTGGAGGAGATGCGTCTCTAGGGACTCTGGCCAGGTAATCCGAAAGCCCTTATAACGGCGACGAGGCGACGATCGAAAGCAGTGCCCCGGCACTGCTTTGAACGCGTTCAAAGCAGTGCCCCGGCACTGCTTTGAACGTATGATCTGATGATATGATGATGATTATGATTGATGATGATGATGATTTTTCCAGCGTACACTGTCCGCAACTGCGGCAATCAACATCATGCTCCACTTGCCCGCAACTGCGGCCATCACCAACGCTGCGCCTCGAAGCTCCACGGAGGGCGCTCGGCAGGTCGCCCACTCGAGCCCCACTCGACTTCACGCTGAGGAGGCGAGCCCTCAGGGGCATTGTCCGCAACTGCGGCATGATCAGAGGGCCACCACTGCGCGCCATCAGCGCCCCATTCGCTCGATCTCCAGTCCCACCAGGACCAGCCCTGCCATCTCGTGGCGGGACTGCGCGCCTCCCATGCGCCGCTGCCGCTGGCGTCCCAGGACCCAGCCGCCACTGCGGCAAAAGAAGGGGTCGCATCGTCGCCGTTGGCAGCTTGCGGCGGTGGCGTGTTCCCAGCTCGCTCAGCCCCAGCGTCTCTCCCCGCAACTGCGGTTCCCATCTGGGGTCGGACGCCCTTCCCCGCAACTGCGGTGTACGCGTAGCTGCCCTTCTTGCCGCCCTTCTTGCCGCCCTTCCTGCCGCCCTTCCTGCGTTCCAACCTCGCGGCGAGTCTTTCAGGTGACCTGCGGCACGTATTGTGCGTGAAAGCCACCAGAGGGAAGTGCGCTCCGTGCCTCGCCCTGCCGAAGGAGCCATGCCATATCTTGTCGTCGAGGTTGCCCTGCTTCACTCTGAAGGGATGGCGCACCCAATCGTCGCGTTCCCTGCGCGCCATCCTTTGCTCGAACTCCGCAACTGCGGTCAAGGAATCGCCAGATGGCGTCAGGAAGGCGCGCATCTTGTTTTCAACGGGCTCAGCCTTGGGCACGTAAGTCTGAAGCATCTTCCCAGGGCCATTCGTGTAGTCGAAGACAGGGAAAGACGGATCTTGCTGGGTCGTCAAGAATCCGCCCTCACGGTCGTGCAGAACACCCAGGCCATGGTGAAGCTTGTACTGCCCAGGACAGTTTATGAACAAAATCGCCATGCAGTCTGCCCTGGGCTGGCCGCCTGCTGTCTTCCAGGGGGTCCACGCGGCGACGTCCACAGTCAGGCCGCAATTGCGGCACCAGGACACAAAAAACAAAAGAAAAAAAAAAAAACCAATGCACCTGGAACATGCACAAGTTTTGAAAAAATATAAAAACAAAAAAAAAAAGAGTAAGACAAAAAAAATAAAAAAAAAACAAAAAAAGAAAACAAAAAAAACAAAAAAAAAATAGAAATAAACAATAAAAAAAAAAAATACAAAAAATGAAGAGCGCAAACAACAACCAACCTAACGTACCACACCTAAAAAAACATAACCGAACCAACCCACCACGAACCCCTCCCACCCCCCACGCCCCCCGTCCCTCACACACACCCCCCCACGACCCCCTATTACCCCCGCCTCGCGAGCACAAAGTACCCCCACCAGCCCTCAACCTTCACGTCCCATTCCCTGACGTAGGCGACGAACCAGTTGTAGAACTCATGGAGCTTCGTGACGCCCCAGTCTTGGTTGGCCAAGCTGTGGTGGACGTGCACCGCCATGACGTTGAAGGAGCCCCCCAAATGGGGCACGGCCTGGTCCAGGTGGACGCGCACCACCATCGCCCTGGAGAACTTGTTGTGCAGCTTTGGCGCAGGAGCCTCCGCAACTGCGGACTGTTTCTTCTTCTTCTTCGTTTTGGACTTCTCCTGCTTGTGGAAGAGTCTCGCAAAGTCTACGTGTTCAATGTGGCCGCCACTGCGGTCCCTCATGCCAACAAGGAGGGTCCCTGATGGCACGCCGCCCTTAACGCACAGGTAGTTGTATTGAGTCCGACTCCGAAACCTATCGTCCGCAACTGCGGCTGCACTGTCCCTCGCGTCGTGCTCCCCACTGAGTACCGCGCAGGTCTCGTCTTCGCACTCGCAGAGGGCGATGATCTGGGCAGGGTTCGCGCGGAGCTGCGCCCACTCGTCCGCGCGTTGCGTGGGTCTAGCTGCAGTCCCTCCGAAGTTGGCCACGTAGAAGCCGACCCGTCCCGCTTCGAACTCCGTTATCTCCTCCCATGCGTCGACAAGAGCTCTTTGTTTTTCCGACAGATTGCTTGTCTCGATGATGGGCACCCGTTTCCAGGGTCTCCGCGACGACAACACTCTCGGCTTGTAGGAGTCATGTGCTGCCGCAACTGCGGCTCCCGCACCTCCCTGGGACTCAGCCTCGTCAGCGGAGGCAGCCGAGGACGCGACGGTGCTGTCGCCATCTTGCGTCCGCTGGTCGTCGTCATCATCCGCAACTGCGTCTTCCTCGTCTTTGCCTCCCTCCTCCTCCTCAGCGTTGTGGATGAACACCGTTCTGGCGAATCGAAGTCCACGGTCAATACTCCCTGAGGATGCGCTCGGGCGCGCGGGCGGCCACATGCTTGCGTCTTCGCGTGCGCCACCTCGAGCCACGGTTGCTACGGAAATGGATCGTGAATGGGCATGGGGTCGGATGGAGGGAGGAGACAAAGAGGATTCGAGGAGTGGCAGAAGGAGGGCGAGGACTCAAAGGAACCGAAAGAACAACAAATGGACTGGCGGAGAATCAGAAGGAGGGCGACGATTGCAAGGGACTGTGAAAGGATTATTTTCACAGCAGCAGGAAGACCGCAACTGCGGTTTTGCCTCATCTCCTGCCCGCGCGGGAGCCGCTTGGAAAAAACAACTTCCCTCTGGACTTCCTGTGGGTCCGCAACTGCGGCCTGCATCGCGCTAGGGCTGGGATTACCAGCGCCATTTGCCCTCCCAGGGTTCTCACTGTTTCCGAATGCACGAACTGCGACAGCGCCGAACGGTTCCCAGACGCCGCGTCGTTCGCGACTTTTTGCAGCCACCCAGCAAACGTGAGCTGCCATTGCTCCTTGTGCTGCTTGCACATCTCCTCGTCCCAATGCGTCTTGAACCATGCCCACTCCCCCCTCTGCTCGTCTGAGAGGACGCCTTTTCCGCTAGCCAGGCGATCCAGAGCTGCCATCCTGTTTTTCTTGATCTTGAACTCCTCGGGATTCCACTGCGCTAGGGCGTGTTTGTTAGCCAAAGCCGTTTCCACCGCAACTGCGGCCTCCTTCTTTGCCCTCAAGGCGGCCTCGGCCTCTCGAATCTGCTTCTTGAGATCGTGCAACGCCTTCGCCCTGTCGTTCGCTTCCAGAGCCAGGCGCCGCTTTTTCGCCACCACTGCGGCTTCGTGGTCTCGCTGGGCAGTCAACGCTCGTAGGACCTCGTTGTCCTCCTGCGCCAGCTCTCTCAACCGCTTCTTTTGTTTGTGTCGTTGCTGTCGGCAATCCTGCGCTAGTTTCTCCATGCCCACTTGGCGCAGCATATCTTCCGCCTCGCGGAGCGTTTCTGCCAAGGACGTCGCCACTGCCACCTGCTCGGCCGCCTCTGCGTCGACCACGCAGTCCATGGATACCGAGGATCCTTGAGGCCCAGGTGCCGCAACTGCGGCATCGCACAGTTCCGCAAGAGCCTCGGCCCACGAGGCCTCCTCTTGCTCTTCGTCCTCCTCGTGCTCCTCGTGCACCTCCTCCTCCTCCTCCTCCCCGCCCTCCTCATCGCCCACCTCGTGGCCTGGCTCCTGGCCTAGCGCTTCGTCGCCGAGCTTCTCCAACACGGAATCTGTGGCGTCGTGTTTCTCGTATTCGTGTATGAGACGCAGCACGTCATTGTAGGACCATTTCAAACGTTTCTGCTCGCAATCTTCCCTCACCTCCGCGACTGCGGTGTCCACTTTTGCTCGCAGCCCCCCTGCTTCCCAGAGTTCCGCCGCCTCTCGGCAAATCTCGAGATCTCCTGACTTGTCGAAGGGCGCTCGAATTCCCACTTTCAGGAAACCTTTCACGGCGTCCAAGTGCAACTGCACATTCTCCAACACTGACAGCATCAAGTCGGCGCAATCGGAACGCCGCAACTGCGGCACGTGCTTCCCCAACGCCATTTGCTGCACCAGCGCTTTGGTCTCGAGGGCAATGAACCGGCGCTTCACGTGCTGGTTCAAGTCCGTGTCCACGGGCTGCGCAACTGCGGTCGTCCCCCCGCCGTGAATGATCAGCACGTAGCCGCGCTGCCAGGCGAGTCTCCGCACAGCGTCTGCTTTGTGCGGGGAATGGTCGTCGGCCATGAGGATGCTCCACTTTCCCCGCAACTGCGGGTCGTCGGGCCAGGCCCGCAAGTGCCGCTGCAAGAATGATACAACGTCGTCTGCGCGGTAGGACCCCTTCTCGGACGTCGCCGTGCTCACCCAAGACGGATAGCCGCGACTGCGGGCATGTGCGGCCAAGCCCTCAGCGATGACAGTTCCCCCCTTGAACATTAGCTCCGCCGGCGGTGGTCCGCAACTGCGGATGTCCTCCGCGTCGCTCGACACCGTCAGGTTCGCTGTCCACCGAGCCCTGCTGTCGTCATGCGCCTCGACAAGCGGGACAATGCCACCCTTCACAGCCACGGTCGGCTTCGAGGCCGACGACGACTCGTTGTGGTGAAAGGGCGACTGGTCCCAGTTCAGGATGTGCGGGTCGTACCCCAGAAGCTCCTCTGCAGCTGCGCGGACCCTGGCCACGTTCAAGATCATAGTCTCAAAACGAGATAGGAGCAACCATTTTGGCACCTTGTACTTGCGGTTCGGCTTCTTCATGCTCAGGCCGTAGGAGCGCCGCCACTTCACCCACCACCGAGGCCGCAACTGCGGCACCATCGGTTTGCCTCCCCGCTTCATTGTCTCCACGCAGTAGTCCGCGACGAGTTGCTTCGCCTTCGTAACCAGCAGGGATTTGGAGAACCTGGCCAACATCTTGGGCCTCTCCTCCGCAACTGCGGTTCGCTTGGCCACCGCCTTCCAGTCCACGGAGTACCTCATGTGGGACCACCACTCGTACAGAGCGGCTTCCAGCCATGGAGCCTTGTTCGGGCGCCCTTGGGTGCCCGGCGCGCGGCGTCGCCCATGGGCGCCCGCCGTGGCATGTCCACCCCGTTTGCGCCAGTTTTGAAACCACTTGGAGACGGTTCTCTTCTGCTGGGCGAGCCCCATGCCCTTCGGCCACGTGAACCGCCCGCAAAAAGACGCGATTGAATTTCGTGGCAGACCGCCCACGCCCATCCAACCACAACTGCGTGCGTGCGCCTCCAAGTCTTTGCAAACCAGTTCGCGGCATCTGAGCATGTGCGGGCACACGCGACGCTTCTCTTCCGCAACTTCGGGCTTTGGGCGTGCGCTGGTCAGTGCGTGCGCCCTGATCTGCTCCTCCTGCAGCGCCTCGGGCATAGCCTCAGCCATGGCCAGCAATATACCGTCGTCCTCCACGCCCGTCTGCCACTTTAAAGCCGCCATGAGAGCGGGGCGTGGCGCGCTCGCCTCTCTGGGCGCCTCTGCTGGTTCCCCCTCGCCCTGGAAGTCGTCCAGGACGATGGATACAGCAGGGCCGCTGGCCCCGCAACTGCGGTGCGCCCGCGCCGCCTCCAAGGTTAGTTCCTGCGCGACAACGAGCACGTCGTGCAACCACGGTTCGCCCCAGCGGCGCACCCCGAAATCGCGCAGTTCCTCCCGAAGCCATTTGCGCGTCTCGGCATTTTGCGGCTTCTGCAACATCATCGCCATAAGGTAAATGCCGCAGTTTCCATCGCAAACAGTCCCTAGGATCCATTGTCCCAGAAGACCGTAGAACTTGTTCAACGCGTCCGCCCCCTCAGAGCACACGCCACCCACCGCAACTGCGGCCACCCAGTGGCGCACCTCATGGAGAGGGTTCTCGGGAGTCACGGGCCTGAGCTCCACCGTTGTCCATTCCTCGCAAAGATCCTCAGCAGCGGCGACTACGCACGCCACGCCGTCGACGGCGCATGGCTCAGTGCACTTCTCCTTTGCCCAAGGCATGTAGCAGTCAAGGAGGTACTTGCGGTTCTCGCCTTCCCACGCGTAAGGTCGACGCCCGAACCGCAAGGCAAACAGCATGAGAGCTGAATGCGCCATGTAGGAATTCTCGGACAGAATCTGCCTCAGGAGAGCCATCGCGCGGTCAAGCACCGTCGCCGCCACTGCGGCCTGGATCTTTGGCGCGTCTTCCACAGGTGCACCTTTCTCTGGCGCCAGGGGTGGCGCCGCGACTCGTGGCCGCAAGGCGTCGCCAATAGGCGCCGCAACTCGTGCTGCTGCCTCTGGGTCTGGGCACGGGAAGAATGCGACCTGCGTCTTCGACCAGTTCTCTGGCAGCGGGCGCGCTGGTGGCAAGCGCGCTGGAAATGGTGTCTTTGTCCGCTGCTACCCCCTCAGGAGCTTCAACCGCAATTGCGGACTCGTGCGCAGCAGGCGGTTCTGGTGCTGCGTGCACTTGAGCTGGAGGAGCTGGAGGGACTGCTGCTGCGGGTGCTTCGGGCGAAGGGGCTGCTGGAGGTTTTGGTGCTGCGGGTGCTTCTGGCGCAGGAGCTGCCTGTGCTTCTTGCGCAGGAGCTGCGGGAATTGCTGGTGCTGCTGCTGCTATGTGTGCAGGGGCCGAGGGAGCCGCAACTGCGGTGCCGCCTGGAGCTTCTGCTGACGCCGCGGGAACCGCAACTGCGGGTGGTGGCGGCGCGCCCGTTCGCCAAGCAGACGGCCGCAAATGAAAGTGGGGCGGCTCTGCAAAACCGTACTGCGACACGGGCCACTTCGCTAGACACGGAAAGTCCGCACATGCGTGCACCTTTATCTTCTTGGGGCAAGCGTCGCCGCTACTGCGGCTCAAGATGTTGGCGAGCCCAGTGGTGCCATACCTCGTTTTCCTCGGTGCGCGGCCGCTGTCGCAAGGGAGCCACTCCACCTCGAAATGCGTTCCGTCCTCCTCGCCATGCCATGTCCGCCCCACGGGGACATTCATGCGCGGTCGCGTGGCGAACGACTCGGGCGGGGCACGCGGCTGCGGGATACAGAACTAGGAAGAGGGAGGAGAGGAGGGAGGAGCAACTGCAGACGATGCGGAGGGGCGAAGAAGGAGAGGAGGAGGGAGGAGCTACTGTTGAAGTGCGCCCGCGCGGAAGCCCCAATCATCGCGCGCACGGGGTCTCGATGCTTCACTCAATGCTTCTCTAAGAAACACGCTCGCCCGCGCAAGTTGGCGCACTTAGGCGTGCACCCGTGGAGCGCCCTAGACAAAAACGCGGCGGCGCCCCTTCGCCTCCCGCCTGCCTCCTCACACCGCCTCGCCCTCCGCGTTTCCACTCGCACCCAGCCGCCCCGCAACTGCGGGCACTCAGTAGCCCCACCGCAACTGCGGGCCATGCGGCTTCGGGCCTCAGTCGAACAGATTGGGGACTTGGAGCTCGAGGTAATCCAGAGCCGCTTGCTTGCGCTGGTGCTGCGTCATGCCCTCCCACTCGTAGTCGTAGCCCTTCACCGACTGCGCCGACTGCCACTTCTTCTTTGTAAGTTTCTTCACATCCATCTCGATCCTTTTGCCCTTGTTGGCACACTCTCGCGTGATGGTCGCGACCCAAGCGCCCTTGAAGTCCCAAACGACGGTGAAGCCAGAGCCGCTCCCCTGCGCCACGGGGGAGTCGACCTCCTTTTGCTTTGCCAGCGGGGTGGCAGGGTCAACCGCCGTTGCCCAGTCCCTGTCCGCCACTGCGGCCTCGTCCTTGTCGCCGTCGCCGATGTCGGGGACACCGCCGAGGCTCACGACGTCCACGATCATGTCGATCAGCCACCCAAGGTCTGCAGCGTCCAGCCACAACGTCCTCCGCTTGAAGCTGGCCACCCGCACGTTTCGAACGGCCGTGTCGTGCGGAAACTTCATGGGGCTCTTTGCGGGCATCTGTACGAGTGCACAGTGGCTATGGCCGACTCCACGGCCTCGCCCCTGGGCAGGCCAGTAGTCGCCGCACGCGTTCCAGTCTTCTGCTTCTTGGCGCTGGTCGGGGTCGCCGCCTGCTTCTTCGTGGCGTCCGTGGGGCTGATCAGGGCCGACATGGGGTCATCTGCTTCGTCCCCCGCGTCGCCGTCGCTCTCATCGTCCGCAACTGCGGCGCCGCCCTGCTTCGCGACTTCTTTCTTCAGCGCGTCCCAGGCCTTGGAGGCCTTCAAGGCCCCTGCGGTCGGATTACCTTTGGCGCACACCTTGAGCAGCCAAGCCTTTTGCATGTTCACGTGCACGAAAGTTATCTCTCCGAGGGGCCATGCGTGGAGCACCTTGACATCCTTTCCGGGGACGGGGGTGGTCTGCGCAAGCCAACCTCCACGGATGCACAAGACCTTCTCAACGCACACAGGGCTCCATTCGCTCGAAGTCGGCATGTGTGCTACTGCGCTGGACACAGCCGCAACTGCGGGCAAGGCGGGGGTGCGGGCAGTGGGGCCGCGCGCGGTTGAGCCAGATGGCGAGCTGAACGCCTCCCTGGAGGGCCTCCCTCGGTCCCTGCGATCCTCGCGCCTCCCTGGAGGGCCTCCGCCCTCAGAATGCTTCAAAGCAGTGCCGGGGCACTGCTTTGAAGCATTTGGGTGCTTCAAAGCAGTGCCGCGGCACTGCTTTGAAGCATTCTGAGGGCGGAGGCCCTCCAGGGCCTCCGCCCTCAGCCCAGGGCCCTCCAGGCCCTCCCGGGCCTCCAGGGAGGCCCTCCAGGGCCTCCAGGGCCTCCAGGGAGGCCCTCCAGGGCCTCCAGGGCCCTCCAGGCCCTCCAGGGCGGAGGCCCTCCAGGGCCTCCAGGGAGGGAGGGGGGGAGTGAGGAAATGAGTAGTTTCGGCTTCCAACTTGGGAGGAAGGGGAGAAAGGAGGAGGAGAGAGGGAGGAAGTGGAGGAAGGGCGAGGGAGGAGAGGGAGACGGGAGGGAGGAGGTCCGTTTCGAACCTCCGTGCTCGATCGTCAGCGGCCCGCTACTGCGGCATCAGCTAACAGAAGCAGTGACACTGCAAACTACACGAGCGCTCCGCAACAGCGGTCACGCGTGCGCCCCCCCCTTCGGCCTGTTGCCCGCAACTGCGGTCACGCGAGCAAGCCGCCCCGACTGCCGCCACTGCGGCTTCTTAATTAATTAGAGCGACATCTTCCCGCTTTCGTCGAACCCTTTCTTCGATTTCTTCGGCGCGGGCTGGCCCGAAGGCTTCCCTTTGGCCCTCTTGGCCGCGTCCGTCTTCCACGTCTCCTCGGCCGCATTCTTCTTCGGTGCGGTTTTGGGTCTCGCCTCCCACAGGAGCTCTTCTCCTTTCTTCACGGTCGTGGTATTCACCAGCACAGGGACATTCACGGCGAGCACGACCCCGCCTGTCCCAGGCACGCACACCGCCAATTCTTTCGTCTCCAGCTCCATGTTGATGCGCGCAACTGCGCTTTCATTACGGCTGTTTCTCTGCTGGATCTCCTGTTCCGTGACTCTGTTGACTGCCCAGAAGACGTGCATTGTCTCTTGCGCATCCCACTTCCATGCTCTCAACCGCACATCGTGGTCAGCCACGTCGGCGGGCGTATTGTCCGCAGGCGGCTTGAACTCGGGGTGCAAGTAGAAGGTCGTGGGCGTGGCCCCATTTGGATCTCCTTTCACCCAGACTTGCACGGCCACCCTCTCGGGGTGCGTGCTTGCGGCGTGCACCTTGGATGCCTTTGGGACGCACGGCCACAACTCGATGCATTTTTCGTCGTTTGCAGCGGTTGCCTTGACGGTGCGTATCTCTGTGTCAGCGTCTTGCAACACCTCTACTTGCGCTTCCGCAACTGCGGACATGTGGCGCGCCCAAAGGCACAGCAACACAGCGCTGACCAAAGCAGGCTCCCGCCCCAGCTCCTTCGCTGCCGCTGAACGCCTCCATTCGGCGATTGGCAAAGGGAAGGATCCGCGTGGAATGGCCGTCGTGTCCCTGCTGCGCTCGTGGTTCGTTGGTAATTGCGTCGTGGGGTCAAAGGAAATGACCGTCGGCATCAACTCGTGCCCCTCTGCGGAAGCCTTTGTCTTCCCCGCCACTGCGGGCTCATTCGGTTCTGGGCGCGGCAACGCGTTGAAATCGAACAAATCGGGCTTCCCGCCTCCGACTCCCACTTCGCCGAGGGCCTTCTCAAGGGCGTCCCGATTGGACTTCGGCTCCACCTTCCCCGTGGCCTCCGCGCAAGCGCGGAGGAGCGCCTGACGATGTCCTGGGATACTTCGTTCCTTGACGGGGGTGTCCTTCAGGTACTGCATGAAGCCGTCTGCGGTCAGTATGCACAGGTTCGCCTTGAACTCGATCGCCTTCTCAGGGCCCATGCCGTCGATGGCCTTGCTCAGCGTGAACAAGTACAAACGGAGAGCCGAGTTCATGTCGATGAGAAAGTCTCGGAACTCCTTCTTCTTCCACGATTGTTCTGGGTCAGGGCACCACACAGGAGTGTCAACGCCCCTCTTCCTCGCAGGCGCGTTCCTGTAGCATCGCATCACCATGGCAACCTTGACCCACGGCACTTCGTCGGGAAGCTCGCTGGCTGCCCCGAAGGCACACAGCGCGAGCCGGAAGGGCCCTGGCCGTGCGGGCAGTCCAACGTCGGCCCCGGGCACCGACTTCGGAGCGCCACAGGGAATGAACTTGCGCTTTCGTGTGCTCCCGAGAGCCCCAACAACGAACGAGGACAGCTCAATGAAAGTCTGGAAACAACCCTACGACTCGATCGAACGTTCGTGCACTGCACGAGACTGACCTTGTCAAAGGCAACCATGATCGCAAACTGCGGCGTGCAGCAACACGCGTCAAACAAACTAGAAAATTCTCCATACACAAAGCCATGCAAAACAGAACCCGGGCTGCGCGGTGAGTTCAGTTGTTCGCAACGCAAAATCGGCTCCTTTATTGAGGGACTGGCTGATGAGCGAAGCACCAGTGGGTTCCTCGTCCATGATTTTCCAGCTAAGCACTTCCATGAGCATACCCCCCTGCGCGAGTTTCTTAGCGACAGGGTCATGTTCCGCCACTGCGGCCATGTCGAGATTGCCGTCCTTATCGAGCACGCGCTTCAGCCTCGCGCTCTCGTCCTCCGTGAACTCCATGCCTTGGGGGATGGGCCACTTGGCTCCAGGGCGCACGCCCGCAACACGAGGCACAAGTGGGAGTGCGAACACGTCCCATACGCAACGTCTGTTCCGCAACTGCGGTCGAAGCACGCAGCGAGGTGGCCGGTCGCTTTTTCCAGATTGTACTCTGTGAACGTCTGGAACTTCGGGTCCTCCTTTTTTCTCAGCACCAGCTCTTGTGCTGGGTACATCTGAACGCAGACACCTTCGTGGTCAGCTTCGGCTTGCGTGAATCCAGCCAGGAAGATTTTCACAGCGAGTTCCCGAACCCTTTCCTGCTGAGGGTAGTGCCCGCCTCGGATGCCCGTGTGCGGGGCGAGCATGAGCACAGGGAGGCGCACCTTGTCCCCTGTCCTGAATCTAGACCTCAAGGCGTTGGCCCTCTGAAAGATCCCTTGCGTTCCGCCTGGAACTGCGGCTGTCTCGTCCGCCACTGCGGCTTTCTTGTCCGCCACTGCGGCATTATCTGTGCCGACGCTGTAGTTCATATCTGTGCCGACGCTGTCCGCCACTGCGGCCCGGAGCTCCGATATGGCGGACTATGGCACGACGTCCGTCGCTCAGGGTGGAGGCGTGTGTGCCAGGAGCCCAACGACCTGCTGAGCCGAATGCCTGCGGACGACTGAAGGCTCAGTTTTAATCAAAAATATCGGGCGAGAGCTTGGGGGGGGCGCAGGCTGGAGGAGGGAGGGGGGTGCAAGCTGGAGGAGGACGAGGAGGGGAAGGGGAAGGAGAGCTAGGACGGAGGTGGCGGGGGATGCGGCCTGGAGGAGGACGAGGAGGGAGGAGGGAGGAGGGAGGAGGGAGGAGGGAGGAGGGAGGAGGGAGGAGGGACGACGACGACGACGACTGCTGACGACAGACGACAGACTTGACGACGACGACGACCGACGACGACTGCTGACGACAGACGACAGACGCGACGACGACGACGGCAGCGACGAAGACGAGGACGGACGACGACGATGATGATGACCCAGCGCGCGCACACTTATTGCAAACTGCGGCTTCGCAACCGCGTGCTCTCCTATTATACGCAACCGCTACTGCGGCTTGGCAACCGCAACCCCGCAACTGCGGGCTATCCTACACCGCAACATGCACTCCATCGCTAATGGGATGCACTACGCAGGCAGCAGGCGCCCAGTAGTACCGAGTTCTGTTCCGCAACTGCGGCTCCTCGGTCTTGCCGCACTCACCGCTCGTCCGCAACTGCGGCAGATCGCGCCTCTTCGTGCTTCCGCGTGCTCGCCCGACTCTGGCGTCCGTGGCCGACGAAGACGACGTTTTGGTGGATGCCCTCGCACCAGTGCGTGCTGAAGGTCTTCTCGTTGAGCTCCTTCTGAATGACCTTGCCGATTGGGGGCAGCGCTGCCAAGCCGAGCTTTCTTCTGACTCCGCTACTGCGGTCAGGGTCATCCTCCCACTTGGGCATGTACTTCGCTGGGACCAAGCGCCGAGAGATGATGGAGTCGCTTGTTCGATGCATCCAATCAGGGAGCCACTGGGGATCGTTCTTCGACGGCCTCCCTGCATAATCCGTGTTGTAGTCCGCAATGCGCACGTCGCACGGGCCAATGGGGAGGACGTAATTCGGATGCAGGACGCGTGTGCCCTCCACAAGGCCCCCGAACAGGGCGGGTCCAGCCCTGAGCACCACCCCCATCGGGCAGGTGTAGCTGGCTCCGCAACTGCGGCCAAATGCTTGGAGCTGCTCAGGCGGGATGTCAACCAGGCCGCACAAGAACCGCACATCATTTTTATGGATGGAAGCAACCGCGTCCTTGAAGAAACTTGGATGCCACGCTGTTTGTTCTGATTGCGTGATCTTCTGATGGAGACGTTCGGTGACTGCGTGTCTGGACACGACGGCAAAACGGATCACCGCGGCAGGATTCATGTCGGAG
>CAUYUJ010017427.1:27497-99997 GCA_963575745.1 Prorocentrum cordatum
CGAGGACGACGGGAAATGACTCGGCCAACGGAGGCGGGCTACGGCCAACGGAAGGAACTGCGACGAGGAGGAAAGGCGGAGGGAGGAGACTGCGACGAGGACGACGGGGAAGGGGCGACGAGGACGACGAACAACTGCGGATCAATCTGTTTAAGTACCTGTCTCCGCAACTGCGGCCGCGCTAATTAACGTCACGAGTGCTTCAACGGAGGTGATGCGCGCCCGAAGCACCTAATTACAGCGGTCAGTCGTGGGAGCGCCGCAACTGCGGCCAAGCAGTATGAAGTCGCTAGAAGGCAGCGCCGCAACTGCGGCCGAAAGCGCGCATAGTGAGTCAAACGAGCGCGGCGTCACGCGATCGGTCCCCGCAACTGCGGTTCCATGGCTGCGCAATCCCGCAACTGCGGTGTCAAGGCTGCGCGGACCGCCGCGGTTGCAGCTGCGCCCCCTTGCTCGCGTCGAACCGCCCAGGATTCGGATGGGCGTGCAGCATCTTCCAGAACGTGAACGTTCCGTGGCCATCGCTCTTGCCGAGACCTGCCCTCGGGCCCCGCACGGGATGCGAGTGCGGCTCCACCTAATACGTGTTGAACTTCGGGCTAGACCAGGATGGGTGGACGCGAATGCCCGAGCCGTCGTCGCGGATGAGGACGAAATCCCACTGGGGCAGAGGGATTCTTTGCGCCTGTCCTCTGTCCACCCCTTTCGTGTGCCTCATGTTGTCGAGACTGCTAGGGCACGGGCGACACTCGCAGCGGACCAACCCGCGACTGCGGTCATTGTCAGGGCCGCACACGACGCGCAGCATTGTAGGTCCATCCATCTGCGCGACCATCTCCAGCCAAGACCACGGCACTTTGACAGTGTGGTCCCAGTCCCAATCCCTGTTGTCCTGCGCCTTCCCCTTTGCGCGGTACTTAAGGATCTTCGAAATTTCCCCCGCAACTGCGGTGCCTCCGAAGACGGGCGTGCGGCTGCCGAAAGGGTTTTCTCGGTCTTCGTACTCGTCTCGGAACCACTTCAAGGCCGCGTTGTGCTGCTTATAATTGCCGTTCCAGTTCGCCCTGAAGTTCTCGAAGAATTCCAACTTGAAAATTGGCAGCGGCTCATTGCGCACAATTTGAAACAGCGCAACTGCGCCTTGTTCTTCGCGCCCTGGGGGAAGCAGGGGGCCGCCTCCTTTGCCCGCCGCTGTTGCGGCCGCGGGCTCCGCGGCAGGAGAACCTGCCGAGGCACTCGAGCGGCCACCTTCCCATGCATTCCACCAGCCACCCTCGACGTCCCACCAGCGGGCGCCCTCCATTCCCCAACCCTCGCATCCGTTGCCGCCCCATCCGCCGCCCTCCCATCCGCGACTGCGGTCACTTCCGTCGCCGCAATCCTGCGCTTTTCCTCTCCATCCGCCAAGAGAATCTCCGCCGCCCCAGCCGCCACTGCGGTCACCTCCGCCGCCGTATCCGCCACTGCGGCCGCCCCAACCCCCACTTGTTCCCCAACCGCCGCCGCTGCTCTTTGAAGAATCCGCAACTGCGGCCAGTGTTTCCTCTTCCGCTTTGTCATCCCACCCTGCACGCATCTCTGCCCCGACTGCAGGCCGCGGAGGCGGGCGCGAGCCCGCCCAACCGCCGTGAAACCCACCGTCGGCGCGGGCTTGAGCCGAACGTGCATGGAGGAGGAGGATGAGGAGGAGGAGGGTGAATGTGAGGAGGATGATGCGTTCCTGGGAGGTGTGCCTTCGCGTGCAACACAAGAACCCTGAGAATTCCTGAGGCCCCTCCAACAGCCAAGGACGCGGATGACAAGAAAGTCGAGAAGATTGGGAACCGATTGAGGATTAAGAGGCGTGCGACGAAAGGGATGATGATGACGAAGAGGAAGATCAGTGAAGGGGAGGAGCGGACAGGAATTATGGAGGAGTGATAGCAGAGGAGGAAGAGGGGGAAGGGGGAGGAGGAGGAGGAGGAGGAGGAGGGAGAGGAAAAGGGGGAGGAGGAGGAGGAGGAAGAAGGTGAGGAGGAGGAGGAGGAGGAGGAGGAGGAGGAGGAAGAGGAGGAGGAGGAGGAGGAGGAGGAGGAAGAGGAGGAGGACGACGACGACGAGGAGGAGGAGGAGGAGGAGAGGGAGAAGGAGAACGGGGACAGGAGGACAAGGACGGAGAAATATAACAAATGAGGGGGAGGAGGCGGAGGAGGAGGAGGACGAGGAGGAGAAGCAGGAAGAGGAGGAGGAGAGGGGGGAGGAAGAGTGCGCGTGAGACTGGGAGAACGAGGTAATTAATTAGAGAGGGAACGGGGGAGGAGGGAGGACAAGGAAGAGCATACAGCGACGAGAAGAGGAGAAGGAACAGACGAAGGCTCCTGCTGATCGCATTTCCGCATCGTTCAAAGCAGTGCCGGGGCACTGCTTTGAACGACTGGTGATGTTCAAAGCAGTTCCCCGGCACTGTGTTCCATCGTCGCCGTTATAAGGGCTATCGGATTAGGCATGGCCAAAGCAGCCACAGCCAGGACAACCAAGACATAGAGCACGACATGCACGACGAATTCATGAAGATGCGCATGTTCACACAGAATTTGCAGAGCATCCGGGAAGAAAATCGGTTTCTTGACTTTCTGCAGGAATTTGGCAAACTACAATATGATGTTGCGTTCTTCTCGGAAACGTGGCGAAAAGATCGAGAAAAAGTCATATCCACCCCAGCTGGGGGACAACTTTACTTGAATGGAGGTTCAATGCACAGATGTGTTGGCATCAACATATCATCGAGATTTTCATCACGTATTTTGGGAGTTCGTTTTCAACCATACTCTCCAAGATTATGTTCCTTAGATTTTCAATTGGACCGCAAATAGTTCATTCTGGGCCATTGCGTGTTACTTTCCGACTGCTTGGGATAACGATGATGTAGTTCACGAATTCTACGACGCTTTGTCTTGCTGCTCCTGGATTGCGACGCGCATGGTCGGATCCCTTTGGTTGGCGGCGACTTCAGTGCCTCTATTGGCGCACCTGCTGTTTTCGACGTTGCTGACTTCTTGGGCGCCTGCGGGATTGGGCCCCGGAGCGAACGTGAAAGTTTGATGGTGCAGTTCGTATTGGAGCACGGGCTGCGCATCTTGAGCAGGCAGTCGGTGGCAGAACGTAGTGAACATGGCTGGACCTGCAGGCGCACTATGGACGGGGTGTTGGTGCAGCTAGACTTTCTCCTGGCAGGTAGCCGGGTCCACTGTCACAGCACATGGTACGAAAATTGTCTGCCAATCGGTCTTGACCATCGTTGTGTCCACAGCGTTTCGCAGCTGAGGGTGCAGCGGGACATGTCGACCAAAAGGGACAGGCGCAAGCGGCGCCAGAAGTCGTTCAAGAAACCAAATCTGGACGAGCGTGGCCAACCACAAGATTTTCAAGATTACCTGAGCACGTGGGTGTTAGAACATTGGAGTACGGCGTCTTTCGAGCAAATTGAAGCACCCCTTCAAAATGCAGCAACGAAATTCGGCTATACGTCGACCCGCAAGATACGTTTCAATCCAACTTCACGTCTCCAAGAGCCAGGCTGAATGCAAGCGGCTTAGCTTTGAGATCCGGCGCTTGCAAAGACAGGAGGTTTGAACATGGAAGACAACACAATTGGATGACATGTTGAGGAAATTCAAATCGTTGTTGGACAAGATCGAAGGGATAAGCCAACCCCAACCACCATCGGAGAATGATTTAGCCGAATTCCTTGGCGGCTTTTTTGCCGGGGTATCGCCTGTGAGGGAAAGACCGCAAACTCTCACGGAGGATCTGTTCTCCGCGACAGAACTCGACGCTGCGGTGGGCAGGATGAACGCGAAGCGAGCTTCTGAGGACATTGGCTTGGCTGCGAAACTCCTCAGAGTATTGCTGGAGGGGCTTCCCCCAGAGAGCTGGCGACGAACCTTGTTCCAAATGCTTCCGAAAAGTGCGAAGGCCGTAGCTGTTGCTGATTGCTGGCCCATTGCCAGCGTACGGGTTTTGAACAAGCTATTTGCATATTTGGTGTTGGGGCGTTTAGAGGAAGTGCTGGACAAACACCAACCTGAAAACACAGCACGCTTTCCGGGCCGATTACCGCATCGAGGAACACCTTCTGATAGCAAACCTGTTCTTGGACAACACAAGGTCAAATGGTGTCCCGGTTTGGGCTGTGAGCTTGGATTTGTCGAAGGCTTTTGATCGTGTGAATTGGTCTGCTCTGTGGTCGGCTTTGCGCGGGAACGGTATCTCGGACCACCTCATATGGATATTGCAGGTGCTTTACGAGAAACAGACCGGGCAGGTGAAGGGCAATTCTCAGCGTAACGACCCTTTTGACATCCGAGCTGGGGTCCGACAGGGTTGCGTTCTCAGCCCAAGGCTCTTCTGCTATTTCTTGGAATGGGCGATGGCCCGTTGGCGTCGGGAGTCTGGGGCAGCAGGTTTTGACTTGGGAGACGGATTGCGTCGATTATTGGATTTACGGTTTGCTGACGACGTAGTATTGTTCGCGAGATCGCAAAAAGAGGCTGCGAATCTTCTGACGTCGCTGGTTGAGGAGCTCGCCGCAATTGCCTGATGCTGAACGCCGACAAAACTGTAACCCTGACGACCGAACCGCAACCACCGGACAAGCTCTTGCTTCCCTCTGGTGTATGTGTATGTGTATATATATGTATATATCAAACGTGTGAACTCTCACAAATGGTCAGGATGCACTTTGTCGAACGACGTTGTGAAGCAGGACCAGGAATACCATCTTCAAGCTGCTACAAGGGCTTCCTTCGCGAGCCGGTGGATGTTCGCAACGAAGCGTGTACCGGTTGAGCTGCGCTTGGACTACTTCCATGCCGTCATCACTCCGATTGCCATGTTTGGTTCTGCTCACCGCGTGTTCTAGCAACCGAGAGGAAGAAGCTGGACGCTGCGTGTCGCAAGCCTCTTCGACAAATTGTCGGGCCGCCAGGCGGGGTCGACTGGAACAACCCATGGCATGAGATATTGCATGTGTGGCACGAGCGTGTTACGGAACAGTTGCAAGGCACTCAGACCAATGTTTGGTCGGAAGCATTGCTTCGCCAATACTGGAACTTCGCCGGGTACGTCGCCAACCTGCCTGCCGACAGATGGCTGTCACGCGTTCTTGCATGGTCACCTGCCGGCAACAGGTCCCAAGGAAGACCGCGGAAGATGTGGGAATCTGATGTCCAGTATTTCTGCGACAAGTACGGGATCGGCGACTGGAGTGCAGCAGCCAAAGACCTACGTTCTTGGAGTTGTAGGACAGGAGATTTTGTTCACCACGTGAGCGTCTGCTAGTTTTCACCTTAAGCGGCCGCCCCTTCGCGGGCATACAGGTTTGACCTTGACCTTGAGGCGTTGTGGAGGGTCTCCCGGAGGTCTCCGGGACTGTCCTGAGCGTCCCTGGGGGCCTTTCCTGACCCCTTGGAGGCACATTTGGCCTCTTGGAGACTATTGGCGGCGTCCTGGAAACCTTTGTGGATTCTTGGAGGCCTCGTGGAACGCTTGTGAAGCCTCCTGGAGGCCGAGGCCTCTTGGAAGCCTCTCGGGGGCATCTTGGAGGCCTCTGTGGGCGTCTGGGGGTCTCTTGGTAGCTTCATGGGGATTCTTGAAGCCTCGTTGGGACCTTTTTCAACGCGTCTCTGGGCCTCCCAGACCTCGTGGAGGCGTGAGCAGCCCATCCGAAGCGAGAAGGCGAAAAGGCCAACATATCGACTTCCATTTCGGTGTTTGAAGGTTCCGAAATTATCTGTGGCGTTCGGGTCTCTGGCGCTGTCCTGAGCGTCCCTGGGGGGCCTCTTCGGACCTCCTGGGGCCACTTGTGGCCTCTTGAAAACAATTGGAGCGTCCTGAACCCAATTTGGGGTTCTCGGAGGCCTCGGGGAACGTTTGCGAGGCCTCCTGGGAGCCTCACGGGGGTCTTCTGAAGCCTCTTGGGGCGTCCTGGGGACCCTCCTGGGGCCCCTTGGGACCTTTTTGAAAGCGTATTTGGGCCTCCTGGTCGAACAGGCGGGAAGGCCGTACTCATCGATTACCCTTATTCCCAACCAGCCTGTGTTGTTGGGCCCTCGTTTTGAAGAGACGGTCCCCGCGTTCCCCCCCTCTTTCCTCCCTTCCTTCCTCCTCCTCCCGTTCCTCCCTCATTTCGTGGCCCCATAGGGAGCTCCACCGAAGGCTCCAGTGGGACCGCCCGCTTGCGTCATCCACCACCCAGTACAGCGTTCCGTGGCCCTCTGGAGAGCTCCACCGAAGGCTCCAGTGGGACCGCCCGCGTGCGTCATCCACCACCCAATTCAGAATTTCGTGGCCCCATAGGGAGATCCACCGAAGGCCCCAGTGGGACCGCCCGCATGCGTCTTCCACCACCGAGCATGACATTTCGTGGCCTTATAGGGAGTTCCGCCGAAAACCTCCGTGGGACCGCCCGCGTGCTTCATCCACCGCCCAGCGCAGCGTTTCGTGGCCCATTAGGGAGCTCCACTGAAGGCTCCAGTGGGGCTGCCCGCATGCGTCATCCACTACCCAGTACAGCGTTTCGTGGGTCCACAAAGGGTTTCACCCAAGGCCCCAGTGGCCCGCATGCGTCATCCACCACCCAGTCCAGCGCTTCGTGACCCCATAGAGCGCTCCACCGAAGGCCCCGGTGGGACCGCCCGCATGCGTCATCCACCACCCAGTACAGCGTTTCGTGGCCCCATAGAGAGCTCCACCGGAAACCCCAATGGGACCGCCCGCGTGCGTCATCCACCACCCAGCACAGCATTGCGTGGTTTCACAAGGAGCTCCGCCGAAGGCTCCAGTGGGACCGCCCGCATGCGTCATCCACCACCGAGCATAACATTTCGTGGCCCCATAGAGAGCTCCACCGAAGGCTCCAGTGGGACCGCCCGCGTGCGTCATCCACCACCCAGTACGGAATTTCGTGGCCCCATAGGGAGCTCCACCGAAGGCCCCAGTGGGACCGCCCGCGTGCTTCTTCCACCACCGAGCATAACATTTCGCCCCCGTGGGGCCGCCCGCGCTCATCCACCGCCCAGCGCAGCGTTTCGTGGCCCCTTAGGGAGCTCCACTGAAGGCTCCAGTGGGGCAGCCCGCATGCGTCACCCTTCACCCAGTACAGCGCTTCGTGGCCCCATAGAGGGCCCCACCGAAGGCCTCCGTGGGACCGCCCGCGTGCGTCATCCACCACCTGGTACAGCGCTTCGTGGCCCCATCGGGGGCTCCACCGAAGGCCCCGGTGGGACCGCCCGCATGCGTCATCCACCACCCAATACAGCGCTTCGTGGCCCCATAGGAAGCCCCACCTAAGGTCTCCATGGCGGTACACGCATGGCGGCCCCATGGCCGAGTTCGTATGGCGAAACTTTTGATTTCTTGTGGTTTTTCGTCGCATTCGACGTAATGGGGCCGTTTCCGGGCCGCGCATCCCGGGCGGGAGCCAGCCTGCTCGCTCTTTCTGCTCCGCGCAGCGGACGACCCGCGCGCGTCGCCGGGACCCCTTTCGGGGCGACCAGCGCGCATCGCGGGGACTCCGTGCGGCGCCGCGCCCACAGCCTTGGACGTGGGCGTGCACGGGCAACGAGGGAGAAGAAAAACGGGAAGGAAGCGGGCGCGATCCTCGTGAGAAGCGCGCCGACATGGGCGTCGACATTTATGCACGTAGACTCACGCGGGCACGAACTCATCCACAATCAGACTCACTCGGTCTCAATTCAGTTTCTCGCACACAGACCTATCGTCATCGCTCGCGTTGTGTGCCCCGCCACGCATGTCGGCACGCCCCTCACACGGTTCGTGGCCCCATAAGGAGCGCGGGCGAAGATGAGACTCATAATTGCGGTATTCAGAGCTGCGTATGGTTGGGTCCTTCGCCAGGCTATCCAGAAGGGGGCTCCGCCGGAGGCCTCAATGGGACCGCCCGCGTGCGTCATCCACCACCCAGCACAGCGCTTTGGGGAACTCCACCTAAGGCCCCGGTGGGACCGCCCGCATGCGTCATCCACCACCCAGTACAGCATTTCGTGGCCCCATAGAGAGCCCCACCGGAGGCTCCACTGGGACCGCCCGAGTGCGTCATCCACCACCCAGTACAACGCTTCGTGGCCCCATAAAGGGGGCTCCACCGAAGGCCCCAATGGGACCGCCCACGTGCGTCATCCACCACGCAGCACAGCGTTTCGTGGCCCCAAAGGGAGCTCCTCCGAAGGCCCCAGTGGGAGCGCCCGCATGCGTCATCCCCCACCCAGCACAGCACTTCGTGGCTTCATAGGAAGCACCACCGAAGGCTCCAGTGGGACCGCCCGCGTGCGTCATCCACCACCCAGCGCAGCATTTCGTGGCCCCATAGAGAGCTCCAGTGGGACCACCCGCGTGCGTCATCCACCACCCAGTGCAACACTTCGTGGCCCCATGGGGAGCTCCTCCGAAGGTCCCAGTGGGACCGCGCGCATGCGTCTTCCACCACCCAGCACAACGCTTCGTGACCCCATAGGGAGCTCCACCGAACGCCCCAGTGGGACCGCCCGCGTGCGTCATCCACCACCCAGCCCAGCATTTCGTGGCTCCCATAAGGGGCTCCACCGGAGGCCCCGGTGGGACCGCCCGCATGCGTCACCCACCACCCAATACAACGTTTCGTGGCCCCATAGGAAGCTCCACCTGAGGTTCTCCGTGGCGGGCGGTACTCGCATGGCGGCCCAGTGGCCGAGTTCGCATGGCGGCGACTTTTGATTTCTGGTGTTATCTCGTCGCGTTCGACGTAATGGGGCCACTTTCGGGCCGCGCATCCAGGGCGGGAGCCAACCTGTTCGCTCTTTCTGCTCCGCGCAGCGGTCGACCCGCGCGCGTCGCCGGGACCCCTTCGGGGCGACCAGCGCGCATCGCGGGGACTCCGTGCGGCGCCGCGCCCACAGCCTTGGACGTGGGCGTGCACGGGCAACGAGGGAGAAGAAAAACGGGAAGGAAGCGGGCGCGATCCTCGTGAGAAGCGCGCCGACATGGGCGTCGACATTTATGCACGTAGACTCACGCGGGCACGAACTCATCCACAATCAGACTCACTCGGTCTCAATTCGGTCTCTCGCACACAGACCTATCGTCATCGCTCGCGTTGTGTGCCCCGCAACGCATGTCGGCACGCCACTCACACGGTTCGTGGCCCCATCGGGAGCGCGGGCGAAGATGATACTCATCACTGCGGTGCTCACGGCTGCATATGGTTGGGCCCTTCGCCAGGCTAACTCGGGCGTTTGCAAGCAGGCACCTTGCGAGTCGTGGAACGCGCTCGGTGAGGAATGGCCCTCTGGTGGCCTTCCCTGGCGATCTCGGGCGGCCCCAGAGGCGGTTCCAGGCCGTGCCCGGGCCTCCGGGCCGAGGCCGCGGCCCTCGGCCCGTTCGGGCCCGGTGCGCCGCCGTGTGCGCATGTTCGGGCGTCGCCGAAGGAAGTGCAGGGGGAGCGGCGGCCAGCGCTGCACCCGAGCTGCCACCCTGCGCTGCAGCGCGCTGGGGGCTGCTGGCGAAAGGCGCTGCTGCCTTGGGCAACAGAGCCACACCACTGAGTGTTCGAGCAGTAGTTGTGCCACAGAGCGCTTGAACGACAGGTGGACGTGCGTAAGTTGGCGCATGACACTGGCTGTGAAGGTCATACTGCATATTGCATTGGCGCCAACATCTTGCGACGGTGAAGTTCCTAGCTGCGACGATGACCGTAGCTACTTGTCAGAACCGCACGCGCCCTGGATCTCGAAAGACACTTGGCGCACTAGCGAAGCAAATCAACCACCAAGGCCACGTTTGCATCCGATCCACCTTAAACAGTCGTTGCTGCGAAGGCGATCGTCAGATCAGAAAGGAAACAACGCAAACAACAACAACGAAATACACAAGGCCATGTGACATGTGCAAACGAACGCTTGGCAACAGAAGCGTCGCCGGCCGTGGGGGCTGGGGTGGGCGAAGGCAATTCCGAAATAGCGTACGCATTGTCCTGTGACCCTCATCCAATAATCGCCACTCGCAGACCAATGATACACCTGCTCATCGGCAACCACATTCGATGTATCGTAGGCGACCGACCATCTGGAAACTTATCTTCAACCCTTCAACTTCTGGATCGAACTGCAACCTGGTAACGATCTGACAACAACCACATCCGTCACACTTGCCAAGGGTTACAAAAGACGAGGACGAGTTGTAAGTGTACGACTGCGAAACATTGTCATGATCGAAGGGCGTCGACTTCATCCGTGATATTAGCTCCGATAAACTGCTGGAAAGGAAGGCTGGCATCATATCCACAGTCATAGGTCGCTTGAAATTGAATTTCGGTCCTGTCTGTGCCATCGATTCTAATGTACTTCGGCTCATCGGAAGAAGCCACCCAATCAAACTCGATCGTAGTGCCAGCGGAGAGGTCAACTGCAATATCACCGCCGCGCACTGAATCGTAACACCACCGAGAGCCAGGGCTCAAAATGAAGAATTCCGGGGAACTCCTACACCTCCCCTTCAGATAGATTAATCGGCATCATGGCAATGACATCATCCGACGCCAAAGAAACTGAGGGTCCTACTCAGAACCAACACCATCACCACTATTCTCGAATTAGAAGACATCCTCCGTCTGACTTGATCGTGTGCGGTCGGAGGGCACTCCTGACATGAAACAGCTTGAGCCAAAATGGCTACGGATGGCTCGTGGCTGCGGGCATGGGAGTTAATCAACAACGCTCCCCGGGGCCGTGGTCGCTGGAGCTGGCGGATAGGTCCTAAGGTGGACAAGCGTGAGGAGGGGCCTATGTTTGCTCAGCATGTTCCCCCCCCCTTGGCATGGACAAGCGCTGGTCCTGGTCTGCCTGGCGGCTCTCCGTTCTTCACTGCTGTCCATCCGATGGCGTGGGGCCTCGAAACTACGCCCCCTGAGATCCTTCAGCTCAGCGATCTGGCCCCTGAGCGTTTCCATGGCGACTGGGGAGGCGAGGATTACTGAACTGATGGATTTCGGTATGCCAGGACGTCGAAATCCATCATTTCAGTAATTCTCGCCTCTCCAGTCGCCATGGAGACTCTCAGGGGCCAGATCGCTGAGCTGAAGGATTTCAAGGTGCGTATAAACACTTGGATGCTCTACTCTGTGTGCCCCACACCAAATGGGAGAACCGTGGGGACCAGAAACAATTGAACACGTCATGGTCACGGGCCATTCGCGTCGTGTTGAAAGTCCCCGGGCAAGTGGCAGCAACACATTCAGCTCCGATCCGTGCCTACTTCTGGCCACCCTGGGCAGACGGGACAGGGCAGCTTCAAAACGCTACACAAAACCAACAACAAAATAACCATGTCACCAAGACACCGTGCCTGAGCTCTAGAACGCGATACAGGTGCCGTGCCGTGCCTTGCCGTGCGCGTGCTGTGCAGTGCGCGTTTGGTGCCGTCCCTAACTTCCAGACATCGTGTGTGTTCTCATGAACTTTTCGTGTAGCGTCGCTCTTTGGGGTCTCCATGCCGGGGTGGCTGCGAAGCGCCAAGAACACTTCGATCGATTGATTGAACGCATTGCAAAGAAGAGTTCTCACATACTGACACCCTGTGTGCAATATCACGTGTGAGAGGTATTCATATTGAGTGATATCGTGGAGTAGAGAAAGGCTGCTGAGGAGGGTAAGTAGGGCGGGAAGGAGTTGTCAGGAGGGTGAGAAGGAGGGGTGGTGGACGGACAAGGGGTCGACAAGCCCGAGCGTCGAGCCGGCCATGGCGACTCCTGGCTCGGCAGGCCGACGGCGACCGCCTGCACCGCGAAGGACTTGCCGCTGCATGCCGCTGTCGGGGCCTGCGCCCCAGCCGCCGCAGCCCCTCGCTCCACCGCGGGTGCGTCGGTGAAGTGCCGACGCAGGGGCTGGCGCTCAGGCGCCGCCGCAGGAGGAGGAGGGTGAGGAGGAGGGGGAGGAGGGGGAGGAGGAGGAGGAGGAGGAGGAAGAGGAGGAGGAGGAGGAGGAGGAGGAGGAGGAGGAGGAGGAGGAGGAGGAGGCGGAGGAGGAATCCTCCCCCCCCATGCGGGCACGTCACTGCATGCCGCCGTAGGGGCCGGCGCCCCAGCCGCCGCAGCCCCAGCCGCCGCAGCCCATGCCGTAGGCGGCCACCGGCGGCTGCTGGTGGCCGCAGGCCCAGGGCATCTGCTGCGGGGCGCCTGCCCAGGGCGCCTGCTGCGCCGCGGCCGCCCCGCCGCCCGCGACGTGCCCCCAGGGCGCCCTGACGGAGCCGCAGCCTGCGGCGCCTCCCTCGGCGGGCCTGCTGCCCCCGCCCTTGTCCTTGCCGCCCTTCCCCTTGCCTTTGCCGCCCCTGCCCCTCCCCGACGTGGCGGCTGCGCCCTGGTAGGAGCCTGGCGCGCTGGGGCCGACGCTCAGCGCGGCCTCCTGGGCCTTGGCCTGGTCGCCCTGGCCGTAGGCGTCCTTCGCGAAGCTGGTGAACCTCCTGGCCTGCTCGCGCTCCTCCGCGGTCTGGAAGCCCTTGCGGAGCCCCCGCCGCACGTCCTGGCCGCCGTACTGCCTGTCCCCCCCGCTGCCAGGCTGGTATCCGCCGGTGGACAGCGCCATGCCCATCAAGAAGGCGGGGGGCTTGCCGGGCGCGCCAGGGAGGGGGGGCCAGGAAGCGGGCGGGGGGCGCATCGTGGTCCGCGCCCTGTGCGCGGACGAGTGGGGGCCGGCGCACCTGCTGGAGGACGAGGAGGGGGCGTGGCATCTGAGAGACAGTATGGCCTGGACCCCAGCCATGGTGCCCCCCCTTCCCCGTCCTCGCCCCCCCCCCTGGACGCCCCCGAGCTTGAGGCCACCCTCCTCGAGCACGGCGCACAAGTCTGCCGCCACGCCCCTTTGCCTAGGAACAAGAAAAAGCGGCACCACCACCACCACCACCACCACCACCACCACCACCACCACCACCACCACCACCACCACCACCACCACCACCAGGGACCACCAGCGGGAGGAGCCAGGGGGGATCCCCCTGGTGGTGTGGTCCCCCCCTCTTGCTCGAGACATCCCCTATCCCTAACTCGGGGAGGCATCGTGGACCTCCTCGCTGGAGGTGCCCCCCATTGGAGGTTGTGGTGGTGTTGCTTCTCCTTCTCCCGATCTGCCGGTTGTTCACCATGCCCACCGAAATTCCTTTCTTCCCCAGGCGGCCCGTGCGCCCAATGCGGTGGACGTAGTCGTCCACCGAGTTCGCCAGGTCGTACTGGACCACCGCGGCCACGTTCGGTATGTCCAAACCGCGCGCGGCCACGTCCGTGGCGATGAGGATGGCCGGGTCGGACGAAAAGGGGGTGATGGTAAAGTTATTTCGGGCGTGTCCCCCTACAGGGGGATTTTCGACGAAACATTCAAAATACACCAGAAATGCTCCAAAAAGGTCAAAAAAGACTAAAGAAAAATAGTCACCGGACTATTTTTGGAGTATTTTTTTTTTGTTTTGTTTACTATTTTGGGGGTGTTTCTCATTTTGCGTCGAAGATCCCCCTGTAGGGGGACACGCCCGACTTGAGGGTTGACGAACCCACGCCTGTTTTCCTGGCGCCTCCTGGCGCCGGGATTCGCCGCGGTATGTCGAGGGGAGGCGCCCGGCGGCGGGGGCCGAGGCCAGCTGCCTGCGGCAGACGTCGCAGCCCCCCATTCCTGATACGGGCCATCGCTCGGACGTCCACTCCCTGTGCTTTTTTCAAGGTTTCGTGCGTCGTTTTTTCGCCAACTGATGAAGGATGCTCCTCGATGGTCCTCGCCGAAGGAAGAATGCACGCGTCCGAGCGATGCCAAGGCTATCCCCCTTCCGTCCAACCCCAGATGGGGGACGCACCACTCTTGAACGCCTGCAGGGCTGCCTCCCGCTGCTTCTGGTCGCGGTCGCCGTGGATGCTCTCGGGGCGGAACCCACAGCCTCCCAGGAAGCGCTCCAGGTCGATGGCCTGCTGCTTGGTGTTCACGAAAACGAGCATGAGTCCCAGGGTCCGTTGGTGCAGCAGCAAGCCGAGCAGGAACGCGTCCTTGTCGGCGTCCTCAACCCAAGCGAGCCTCTGATTTATCGTGCTGGCGGTACCGCCAACGCGCCCAACGGCCAGGAAAGAGTACGATCGCATGAACTCCTGCGCCATGTGCTGCACGTCAGTGGGGAAGGTGGCGCTCGTCATCACAGTTTGGCGGTCCTTGGGCATGCCGCTCTTCTGGACAATCTGTCTGATCTGCGGCTCGAAGCCCATGTCGAGCATCCTGTCGGCCTCGTCCATGACCAACTGCTGAATGGACCGCAGGGAAACCGCCTTGCGTTCCACCAGGTCCTGCAAGCGTCCGGGCGTCGCGACGATAGAGGAACAAAAAAAGGCATAAACATGAACTTTTGGCGCTCCGCGCGAATTTCTTGGATCTGTGCTAGACCCTCTTCCCTGGCGCGCGGAGCGCGCCAAGGGCGGCGCCGGAGGCGCCGCCAAGGGGGCCCAGCGCAGATCCAAGAAATCCGCGCAGAGCGCCGAAAGTCTATGTTAACAACGTTTTTTCTTCTTCGAGACGAGGATGTCCACGCCGCCACGCAGCTGCCGGAAGGACTCCTTGTAGTCCGTACCTCCGTACACAATCCCCGCGGAGAGAGGCGACCCTCGGGTGAACTTCTGCGCCTCCTCGTGGATCTGCGTGCAGAGCTCGCGGGTGGGGCCCAAGATCAGCACCGCTGGCGCTGCGGGGTTCTCCTGCTTCGAGGGCCTCTGGGACAGCATCGCGTTGATGGGCCCGAAGATCGGCGGCGAGCGAGCAGGGGAAGTGAGAAAGAGAAGGCCTTCCCAGAAGGTTCGGAAGTTCCCCAGCCTTCTGAGAAGTTGTTCAAGTCTTCCCCGAAGACAAACAACTTCTCAGAAGGCGCGAAGGCTTCTGAGAAGTCCCGCCGCCTTCTGAGAAGGCCTTCTCCTTCTCATTCCCCTCCCTCGCTCGCCGCCGAGAAGAGGTAGAAAGCCGTCTTGCCGCTGCCCGTCTGCGCGCAGGCCATGACATCTTTGCCTGCCAGCACCAGGGGGATGCCCCACTTCTGCACCGGCGTCGGCTGCTGGTACCCGGCCGCCGTGATGTTCCGTGCCAGGTGCTGGTGGATGCCTGCCGCGGTGGAGAACGACGCCAGCGGTGCCAGGTCTGGCTCTGGCGGGCTTATCTCCACGGGGATGGCCTCCTGCTGTTCGAAGAACTGCCTCTGGTTCAAGCTCGTGCCCTGCCAATTCTCCATCGCCGACGCCCGCCCCGCCCCGCCAGGACGGACGCTTGAGCCTGGTGGGCTGCCTTCCTGCTCGTCCACAGGCGCCTCGGCAGAAACATGCGTGTGTGGCTGCTAGTTCGCCTCCTGGTGCATCGCAGCATTGGGGAGGAGGAGGAGGAGGAGGAGGAGGAGGAGGAGGAGGAGGAGGAGGATGAAACGCTTCCTGATGCGGGGGAGGGGACGCGATTGCATGACCCCTTGGCTTGACCAAACCTTGGCCGAACGTCTCGTTTCCAGAAAGGCATGGGGCGGCGGTGACTCGCCATGTGCCACCAGCTCCACCTCTGAACCGAGCAGACGGAAGGACGCCGCGTGCGTCTTCGGTAATTTGGGGGTGACCTTCCGCCCTCATAATGGCATCGCCTGGAAACATTCGTATACTTTCTCCGGGTCTCGACACGCTTCGCTCTCACAGTGCATCCAAAGCCTTCCCAACCGAAACATGACTTCTGATAGTTGGGCAGACTTGTACTTCACATGCGGGTGGCTACTTGCAAGTGCTCTCCTTGGACAGCAGAGGGTTTCTGGAGAAGCCCCCCCTCATCCTACCTCCTCCTCCCCCCATCTCAGCCCGGGGCGGAACGGCAACAAACTCAATACAACAATCAACCTGGCGGAAGACCCAAGCACATGCAGTTGTGAGTGCCGCAGCTGTGAATATCGTTTTCGGTGGATCTCCCTGTGGGGCAGCGGAGCATATGGACGCACTCGCTGCTGGCGCAGCCTGTGAGGCCACGGAACGTGGCAGAGGAACCGCATGTGGACACACCCAATGGGGCGTTCGGTGGAGGCCCGTATGGGGCTACGAAGCGTGTGAAAAGGTGCGCCGGAAGTGGGCGCGGGGCCACACGTGGACACGGACACGCCCATGGGGGTCTTAAGTGAAGCTCTGAGGCCTACGAGACGTGTTAGTGCTGTGCTATAGTGTGGAGGGGACCGCCTCTGAACGCACACGCTGGTGCCTTAGGTGGTGCTCGTTTTGGGGCCACGAAACGTGTGAAGGTTCGCCGAATGAGGGAGAGACCGCATGTGAACGCACCCGTTGGAGCCTCAGGTGAAGCTCCTCATGGGGCCACGGAGCGTGTGAGGGGTGTGCCGAAATGGGGTGAACCGCATGTGGACGCACCCGCTGGGCCTTAGGTAAAACAGTCTATGTGACCACGAAATCTGTTAGTGGTGTACCACAATTTAGGGAAACCGCATGTCGACGCATCCGCAGGGGACTTAGATTGAGCATTGCAAGGGGCCACGAACCGCGTGAAAATGTTCGCCGAGGCGGGCGGGGGGCAGCATGTGGACGCACCTATGGGTACCGTAGGTGGGTGTTCCTGCCGGGCCACGAAACGTGTGAGGGTTGTTGCCGAGAAATCAAGGGAACCGCATGTGGACGCACTCGCTGCGGACTTTGGTGGTGCTCTCTATGGAGCGACGGAACGTGTGAGGGTGCGCCGAATTGGGGGGGCCCGCATGCGGACGTACGTATGTGTGCCGTTGCTCCCTATGGGGCCACGAATCGTGCAACCCTGCGCCCCCGATAATAGAGCCAACTCCCCGACTTCAGCCCTCTATGTTATAATCCCGTATCAATGATATTGAATTGTGGAGAGGGGCGCAGAAGCCGAACTTGACGATCTCTGGGGGGATTGCGAATCGAAGTTGCGATCGTCTCATGTTGACTGGCAGCAGCATCAAAAGCGCTGAACATGGCCATGGTGGTCTCACCACTTCAGCTTCCGCAGTCACGAGCATGTGGTAGGGCTGTGGGATTCTCACCATTTCAATTTTCTCGAGTCAGGAACGTGCGGGAGGGCCATGGGATTCTCAGTTTCTCAGCCGTTCCCGAATCAGGCACGTGTGGCAAGGCCATGGTGACCGACTGGATGTTGAAATTACATGCGTTTTCGAGCAGGCAGAGCGTAGGGGTTTTGTAACGCCTCTCTCAGAGGGTTCGTCGCCCCTCCTCCTCCTCCTCGTCCTCGTCCTCCTCCTCCTCCCCCTCCGCAACTGCCCAGGCCCGAGCTTCCCCGAATCTCCGAGACTCCAAGCTTTCGAGCCTCTTCAAGGCACCGAGCTGCACCTCCCAAAGGGGCAACGATAAGGGAAGGTTAAGGCATAGTTTAGGGGGTGCATCGATCCCCAATCGCCCATTGGTCGCGTAGAGTGGCTCGATAGCCCGAACCTGCACAGGAACGCGCGGATTC
Source organism: Prorocentrum cordatum (assembly GCA_963575745.1). Taxonomy (NCBI): domain Eukaryota; class Dinophyceae; order Prorocentrales; family Prorocentraceae; genus Prorocentrum; species Prorocentrum cordatum. The sequence goes on from CAUYUJ010017427.1 coordinate 45,002, forward strand.
ACGAACGTACGGATTCATGATCGGGCGATGTATCGCCGATTCCAAGTCGATGTTCCCCCCCCCAACGCCTATCCCCCCACGCCGTTGCCCCTGAGTGCGCTGCGAGCCTCAACCATGTTCCAAGCCGTCGAGCGCGCCCGGGCGGCGACCCAGCCTGTCGCTGCCCTGCAAGGGGTCGCTAGCCCGAGCTCGAACGAGATTCTCGAGCGTACGGCCAAGCAGGACGAGAAGATCCTCGACAAGCTGGCCTTCGTTGCGGACGATGTGTCCATTGCCGAAATGCGCCAATGCCAATCGAGCGCGTAAAGCGCTGACGCCGCAAGAGAGACGGCCTGCTATTTCAAGGCGGACAGCGCCTCATGGTCGGTGAGCGCCCAGCAAGCCGTCCTCGAGATGGTCTACAAGGGCAGTTCTCTCGAGAACATCGAGTGCGGGCGCATCTTCAACGAGAAGGAAAAGAGGAGCGTCGAGCTTGCGGTGGCGTTGTTCTACAAGACCCACTGCGAGAATGGCGCCCGCCTCTGCGACATCTTCGATAATCGCGGAGAGCCGCCCAATAACCTCTTCTGGCGCATGCCGAGCTTCAAGCCAAAGATGCTCGAGCTTGCCAAGAAGACTGCGCCTCAGCTTCGGCTCCTACTTCGAGCGCGTCGGCAAGGCCCTCCCCGATATCCCCCGCGAGCCCCTCGACCTCCGCGACCTCGTGCTGCTTCCAGCCCGTCGAGAAGATGGGCTCGGAGTTCTCCTCCGGCGCGACAGCCGGTCAGCTCTTCGAGATGGTCTCCCACAGGGCCAAGCAGTTCGTCAATTCGTGCCGCGCCGACGGCGCGGTGCAGGGCGACGACCGCGCGCGAGACACCGCGCGAGCGGTCGTCAAGTGGCGCTGGAACCTCATGCGCACTGCCGACATGGCCCACGAGCTCCAGGATCGGAACTACCGGGACGAGCGCTCCAATCATGACTGCGCAAGCACCGAGAGGCAGCTCAGCTTCGAGACAGTGGCTCTCAATCCGCCCATCGAGACAACTTTCAAAGAGTTCGCCCAGACCCACGCCGACTACGACAAGACGACCAACCAGCGCGAGCCCGAGAAGAGCCGGGCCGACGCGAAGGCCGAGCCAGAGGCGGACAAGTCGACGCCGGAGGACGCCTGAGAGCCGAGCGGCGGCGAGCGGCGAGCGCCTGGCGCACGAGCGCCCCTAGCCAAGCGCCCCCATGCTTTTCGCTGCGAGGGTGCCGCGCGAGCGTCTCGAGGCGCGCGCTCGAGCCCTATCTGCTTTGCAAACTCCAAGCGAGCGTTCGAGCCCGCGCGAGTGGCGTTCCAAGCTGCGGGGTGCACCCCCCCTCTCGCCAAGTCGTCCTCGATCAGGTATCAAGCAATCGAGCGCGCTCGATCCTCCATCCTCGGATCGAGGATCCGAGATCTTGAGTCCGAACATCTCCGAGCACCTCGGATCCTAGATCCGTGGATCGCCAAGCTTGGACTCGAGGGTAACGGATTCGCGATCCGAGGGTCGAAGATCGAGCCTCGGCGATCGTCGATCGTCACCGTCATCGTCGTCGGGCCCAGGCCGCCATCAAGGAGGCTCGATCTTCGGGCCGCGGATAGAGGATCCGAGACCTTGGCTCCGAGCAGCATTGGGCACCTTGTATCCTGCATCCGAGGATCGCCGCGCTTGGACTCGAAGATCTCGGGTTCGCGATCCGAAGATCGAGGAACGAGCCTCGGCGATCGCCGATCTCCCTCGTCGCCGTCCTCGCGCCCAGACCGCCATCAAGGAGGCTCGATCCTCGGACCGCGAATCGAGGATGCGAGACATTGGCTCCGAACGTCTTCGAGCGCCTTGGATCCTATATCCGCAGATCGCCACGCTCGGACTCGAAGATCTCGGGTTCGCGATCCGAGAATCGAGGATCGAGCCTCGGCGATCGTCGATTCCCCCGTCGTAGTCCTCGGGCCCAGACCGCTATCGAGGAGGCTCGGTCCTCAATTCTCGGATCGAGGATCCGAGATCTTGGTTCCAAACATCTCTGAGCCCCGTGGATCCTAGATCCGAAAATCGCAACGCTTGGACTCGAAGATCTCGGGTTCGCGATCCGGTGATCGAGGGTCGAGCTGGCGATCGTCGATCCCCTTTGTCGCCGTCCACGGGCCCAGACTGCCATCCAGCAGGCTCGATCCTTCATCTTCGGATCGAGGGTCAGAGATCTTGGCCTTGGGCATCTGCGAGCACCTCGGATCCCAGATCCGAGGATCGCCAAGCTTGGACTCGAAGATCTCGGGTTCGCGATCCGAGAATCGAGGATCGAGCCTCGGCGATCGTCGACTCCCCCGTCGTAGTCCTCGGGCCCAGACCGCCATCGAGGAGGCTCGGTCCTCGATTCTCAGATCGAGGATCCGAGATCTTGGTTCCAAACATCTCTGAGCCCCGTGGATCCTAGATCCGAAAATCGCCACGCTTGGACTCGAAGATCTCGGGTTCGCGATCCGAGGATCGAGGGTCGAGCCCCGGCGATCGTCGATCCCCCTTGTCGCCGTCCGCGGGCCCAGACTGCCACCCAGCAGGCTCGATCCTTCATCTTCGGATCGAGGGTCAGAGATCTTGGCCTTGGGCATCTGCGAGCGCCACGGATCCTAGATCCGAGGATCGCCAAGCTTGGACTCGAGGATCCTGGGCCCTCGATCCAAGGGTCGAGGATCGAGCCTTGACGCCTTGCGGCCCCGCGCGCGCAAACGCGCTCACGCACAAACACACTAGCACTCGCACGAACACACACACAAAAACGCACACTCGCACACCCACGCGCGCACTCACGCACTCACGCACACACACACAAACAACAACAACATCATAAACAACATCAGCCACACCAGCAACAGCAACCAACACAACAACAACAACGACAACAACAACAGCAACACCAACAAGAACAACACCAACAACACCAACACCAACAACAACAACAGCAGCAGCAGCAGCAACAACAACAACAACAACAACAGCAGGCCACAACAGCAACAAAACAAACAACAACAGCACAAACTACAGCTGCCTCAGCATCGCAGGCCAAGCCCGCCGCGTCGCCGATGCATCGCCGAGGCCCGCCACTGCATCGCCGAGGAGGCGCAAACTATGTGGCGGAATAGGCGCAAGCTCCGCGGTGCAAGCACTGTCCGTGCCAAGCCCGCTGAGGACGCAACACTTTCCGTGGTCCATTTGGGCCAAGCATTCCAAGCCCCTTTTCCGCTCCGGCAACGAAGGTGGCCGTGTCGGACAGCGACGGTCGTCGGCCTTTCGCCGGGAGCGTCGCCTCGCCGATGTTCCTCGTCAAGCAAACGCAGGGCGACGAGCGGGCGCCAGAGGGCGCGCAGACCCAGAACTTCGAGGAGGTGCAGACCGAGGACGGCGTCGAGCAGCACGAGGAGACGCAACCAACCACGGTGGAGGAGGGCGCCAGCAAGCCCGTGGGCAGGAGCCTCGACGACGAGAAGCTCGAGGACAAGGAGGTCCAGCTCGAGGTCAAGATGGAGGACAATACGGTCAAGCTGGAGGACAAAAAGGACTCCTGCACGCTCGAGGACAAGAAGCTTCAGAACGACAGCGAGCTCGAGGACAACGCGCACTTCGAGAAAAAGCTCTCGGACAAACACAACCTGGACTTCTGCAAGGTCGGTCCCGAGAAGAAGCGAGGCCACCTTTGCAAGCCCTCGACGACGAGGCAGCGCGATGCCTTGCACTCGGTGCCGAGCTCTGCCTCGCGTCCTGCCTCGGCTCCGAGCCCCGACCCAGCCTTGTGGCGCTTCGCGAGCCGCTGGGGGCTCTGAGCGAGGTGGCTTCGGGCAGAGTGAGGACGAAGTGCCAGGAGCTCTCAGCGCGGCGACCACCGGCCTCGAGGGCGCCGGGGAAAACGAAAGACAAGGACCAAAACAACAGAACCGACGACAGCAAAAACGACATCACACGCAACAACCACAACACGCGCAAACAGCAGCAGCAGCAACAACACACAACATCAGAAACATACCGCAAAACAACAGCACCACCAACAACATCACACACACACCATCAAGCACAACAGCAGCACCAGTCACCAGCGCAACAGCACGCCACAACAGCGACAAGACATGCAACCACGACAAGCGAACAACCAGAAACCACCGACGACAAGCGAACAACAGAAAGCCGGCAACGAGAAGGTAACGACGAGCTGCGAACAAGGACAAGCCAACGACAGCCAGAAGCCCACCTCTGTCCGCGGCCACGGTGGCTCGAGGACTTGCGCTTCGAGCCGTCGCAGCTTTGCAGCGGGACTCCGGCGACCGCGCCGACGAGTCAGACGAGCCTGTCGGGCCTCTGGGGCCTGGCGAGCTCGCTTTCCGAGGCCCCGGGCTCTCGCGGGATGCTGAAGGCCCCCCCCCCGCATGATCGCCGAGTCTGCTGCGAGCATATCCAGGGAACTCGAGGCCAAGAGACTCGAGGCTGAGAAGGCAGAGAAGGAGATACCCTTGTCTTATTATAATTCTTCCTCTTCCTCCCCCCCCCCTCCCCCTCGCCCTCCCCCGCCTTCCCCCAGGGCCCCGAACTTCCCCATCCGCATCTTTTGGTTTCTCCGATGCCCGCTGGGCCCCGCCATGGGCGCCCCTGCGTGCGAGATTGAAAACGTTTCTTTTGAACGATACAATGCCAGTTTTTACATATAAGAAACCAAAGGCCCCGAATCCAACAATATTTTGAAACTCAATCCTTCCTTCCCCCACCCTTCTTCTTCCCACCTTCCTCCTAGTACTCCTGCTCCTGATGCTGCCGCTGCTGCTGCTGCGTTCTGCCCGCGTGGGGTGAGCAACCTTCCCCGGGTTAGTTGCCCTAGCGCTCTTGCCCCTTCGCCCCATCTCTGGGCCTTCCAAGAGCCTTGCACCCTTGCCGCTTATCCTTATTGCGCGGGTCGCCTGCGCCGCTACTAGCACCGCCCCCCCCCCTCCCCCCCCTTCAGGGGCGAGTCGCGGCCGCGGCCGCGCGCCGAGTTTGCGGGCGCCGAGGCCCAGGCCCTCGCGCCGGGCGGTTTCGGCCGAGGCGCGAAGCGAGGCCTTGGCGCGGGCGGCAGACCCCGGGGCAGACTGGTGGAGTGCAAGGGGGCGCGCGAGCCCCGAGCTGCGCCCGCGCTGCGACGAGGCCCGCCGGCGAAGCCCAAGCTCCAGATCCTCCTCGACAGGAGCGAGCGCGCGGGCGAGCAAGGCGCGAAGGAGTTCGCCCTCCTGCCCAGCACCGCGAAGGCCAAGCCGCAGGGAAAGTGGCGCTGGAACCGCGAGGCGGTTGCCCGATGGCACGGCCTTCGAGCGGCTCTCGAGAAGAAGGCTGCAGTGGGGGACTCGGCAAGAACGGCCTCCGAAGCCGCGGGCCCGTCCGCCTGGGCCGCGACGAGCGCGAGGGCGAGGGCGCCAGGCTGCCCCTCAACGTCGCCGGTGCGGTCGCCGCCGAGCGCCCGCTCGAGGGCGTCGCGCGCCGCGTGGGGCGCCGGCCCAAGCGGGGGCGCGAGCGCGGCCACGAGGTCAGGAAGAAGACCATCCTGACGCGGCTGCGCCACGAGACGGCCTTCGAGCAAGACTAGCAGCTCCGCCTGCAGAAGGTCGGCCACAAGAGCTACGACGCCGAGGTCCTCACGGGGGTGACCAAGCGCCTGGGTGCCTTCCAGATCACCCAGACGTGCATGAAGGACATGAAGTGGGTGGGCGACCTCGTCATCCCAACGCTCTGCTCGAGTGAGTTCTCCGAGGAGGAACGCGCGAGGGCGAGGCCGTCGACGCGTGGGGGCCGCCCAGGGCCTAGGCGGACGAGCTCCTCACTTCCTGGAACTTCGACTTCGCCGAGCAGCAGCGCGGCCAGACCCTCGCGTTCGCAGACTGCTCCTCGAGCCAGTGGACCGAGGCAGTGGCGCCCCGAGCGCGGCTCCAGAATGCGCTCCACGCGCCCGTGGCCTCCGACGTCGCGAGCTTCTTGCAGGGGCCGGACGACCGCGAGCACGGCCGGCCCAAGGCCATGACCCGAGAGGTCATGGCCGAGATGCACTGGGCCATGGGGCAGGACTAGATCCAGAAGGCCATGGCCGAGCCCCAGAAGCAATGCCAGTCCCTGACCAAATGGGGGCCCTACAAGCGCCACCGCTGCGTCTCCGAGGCCCGCGCCCGCTTCCGCGAAAAAAAAAAGGGCGCGGCGCCGCTCCGAGGGCTGCGCGCGAGCCAAATGCTCGCGGCCCGGCCGACAGAGCAGGGCGAGCTCAAGGTCGTCGCGGGCGCGGAGCCGTGGAGCTACTCCATCGAACCCGTCCGCGGCATCGAGCAGAGCCTGGCGAGCGAGCGCCTGGGTGGCATGCAGAGGTGGCCCGAGGGCGCGCCGCCCGTGCCCGAGTGGACCGCCCTCGACGGGAACTGCTTCCACCGGGGCGACTTGCCCAGGGGCTGCGAGCAGGGCGAGAAGCCCCGCCACCTGGAGCTTCGAGAACTGGACCTCGAGCTCGCCGACGAGCAGAAGGACGTGCTCAGAACGCCAGAAGAGCGGATCAAGGAGATCCGGTTCCCGCGCGCCCTCGAGGGTCGAATCGAGCAGAAGCGAACAGCAACTCGCAAGAGCAAGGGGCGTCCAAAGTCTCGGGCCAGTTCCCGGTCAAGCTGCAGCGCAGGTGGCAGCGCGAGAAGGCCGAGACTGGCGGCGAGGCCTCGCTCGAGCACCTGAGCCGAGGCGCGGCCGCGGCGAAGCTCGCAGGCAGGCCGCCGAAGGCGAAGACGAGCTTCCCCCAGAAGTTCAAGCAAAAGAAGCAAGCGGAAAAAGCATGCCGAGAAGCAAGCGAAAGGAAAACCCCCTGGCACGGCAAGGCGGCGCGCGTCGCCGAGGAGGGAGTCCGCGAGGGCAGGCGCGGCAGAATTCGGGGCGTCTGGCGAGTCCAGTGCACCGAGGACGCGTGCCGCCTGCGCGTCCTCGAGGTGGAGACCGCGGCGGTCTCCCAGATCGAGAGCAGCGGGGCCGGGGGGCCCACAAACAACCGTTAGCTTCCGCCTGCTTCCGACTGAGGCGGCAGAAGCAAACGGAAGCTAGCGGACGCGGCGGAAGTTGGCGAACAAATGGCGGCAGCAAGCGGAAGCGACACAAAGCGGAAACAGGCGGAAGCTAACGAGTGCCTTTGAATCCCAAGCGCCACAGGTCACGATCGAGCAGGACTACAAGTTCCCCAAGCCGCACAAGCTCGACAGGCGCCAGACCAGACTGGCTCGCCGCACCGAGCTCGCCAAGGAGTACGCGATCATGAACTGCGGGCAGATCGTCAAGGGCGACATCTTCGAGCTGGGCACAGTGCGTGCGCTGCTGGGCGAGATCGAAAAGCGCGCGGGTTTCCCTGAGACCGTTCTGGTGGTCGGGCCCACGGTGGCCGTGGCCTGGGCTCGAGAGGGCCAGGGCGAGGACGAACCCGCCGCCCAGCAGCCCGAAGAGCAGAAACGCTGGGCCGAGAGAGTCCTGATCTGCGTACACTCCGAAGCGCCCGCGCACCACACCTATCTCAAAGCCAGCGGTTGCTACAGTTGCCCCTACCCCAAGGTGCCTCCAGTTGTTCGCTCCGTTTTGGAGCGAATCCTGGAGGCACCCTGGGCAGGGGGCTCGTGTAGCAACGCCCGTCGAGGTCTCAAGGATCAGCGGGGGCGTCGCGGTGGAACCGCGACGCCCTCAAACACCCGTCCGACAACGCCAAGCAGGCCTAAAGGGCCAATGCGCACTCACACCTGCACCCCACGATTTTTGAGGGGGGAGGTAGGGTTCACTTTGCTCGGGACCTGCCGAGCGAAATGAACCCCACCCTCATCCTCCTCCTCCTCCTCCTCCTCCTCCTAAAAAATCGTGGCTCGGGTTCGCACGTGGCCTCCCAAGGCCGCCGCGAAGACCCTCCGCAAGCTCGGCGCCATTGGCCCTGGCGAGACCTGCCCTGCGAGGAGCAACGAGGTGTTCCAGGCCGACGCCTGGTCCCGCGGCCTGTGGACGAGTCGTTGGATCGAGCGCGCCCTGCGCGAGATCCGAGGCGAGGGCCGCCCCGAACGCCCGTGAGCATCAGCACGATGTGCGCCCGAGGCAACGAGTGGATCAACAAGCTCAAGGAGGCAAACGACAACGACTTGGCCAATGCCACGGCCAAGGCCAAGAGCAATGCCAAGTCCAAGCCTTCGAAGGACCGCGCGGCGGTCGAGCCGAAGCACGCCGCCTTCGAGGAGGCAAGCGCTGTCGCCTAGGTCTGCACCAAGCGCCTCCCGTGCAAGGACGGTTCCAAAGGATGCCGAGCCTGCATGAGCGAGTGGTTTGAGGCCGTGCGCAAGCGAGGTTTCTTCGCCAGTAGCGCCAAGGACCTCTCCTGCGCAGGCAAGTTGTAACCCCGAGCCCCGAGATCTCTCGAGTCAATCTCGTGCCAAGATCGACAAGGTCAGTCTACACGAGCGCCCAGGATCATCACCATCATCATCATCATCATCATCATCATCATCATCATCTTCTTCATCATTGTCAGCATCATCATCATCATCAGCATCATCATCATCGTCATCATCATCATCACCATTATCATCACTCTTACCTTTGGTATTATTAACATTATCCTAATTCATATTATTGTTAGCATTGGTTGCATCATTATCATTATCATATGAGTATTCCTATTACCGTTATCATCATTAATATTATTAGTATGATGATGATTATTATTATTATTATTATTATTATTATTATTATTATTTTTATTATTATGATTATTATTAATATTGTTATTATTATTAGTATTATTACTATTATTATGATTATTCTTCTTCTTCTTATTATTATTACTATTATTATTATCACCATCATCACCATCACCATCACCATCACCATCACCATCACCATCACCATCATCATCATCATCATCATCATCATCATCATCATCATCATCATCATCATCATCGGCATCGTCATCATAACTTAACTAAAATCACCTTCCCTGAGAAAATCGTTGCTTATTCGCGCCAGACCTCTGAACTTTACTCTCCCACGGGGATGATTCTCGGGGGCGCAAGGTTAAAAACGTGCGCCGAAACGACCGGAGAGCCGCATGCGCGCCCCCTCCCAGTGGGGCCCTGAAGCGGCCCCGAATCGCCCCCAGAGGACACCAAAACGGCCCACAGAGCCCACCAAGGCAGCCTCCGAAGGCGTCGGGGTAACCAATGGCCCTCTGGAGGTGTCCAACAGGCCACAAAAGGTTTCCAAAAGGCCCCCAAGAGGCTCCCATGGGGGCTCCCAGCTTGCCCCAGGAGAGCCCCTGAGAGGCCTTGTCCTCGTTGCCTGTATTTCTTCTCTTTCTTCTCTTCCTCCTCCTCCTCCTCCTCCTCCTCCTCCCCCTTTCCGCGTAGACGAAGACGAGGTCGAGCTCGCGACCCGCTTCAGTTCAGATCGCTCGCTGAACTGCAATGGAGCTTGAACTCGACCACCATGCCGCGCGGACGAAGAAGAGGTCGAGTTCACGACCCGTCCCAGCTCAGGCCGATCGCAGGACTTGCGCCGTTCCCACACCCAGTCTCCCTCCTGCTGCGCCGCTGTCGCAGACGGCTGGGTAAAAAGGCGAGCTTGCCGCAGGCAGCTCGAGAAAGGGGGGGGGGGCCACGTGTGCGCCCCCGGGAGTCTTCGGTGGAGCTCCCCACGGGGCCAGGAAGACTGCGAGCGGTGCGCCCGAACTTGAAGGGAGCGCGCGCGCTCCCCCCCCCCCGGGGGCTTCGGTGGAGCTCCCTGTAGGGCCACGAGTCCTGTGAGGGGCGTGCCGAGGCAGGGGCACAGTGAGCGCAGAGGCAAGGGCGAGATTTGTTTGGTTGTATATACCTGTTATGATGTTGCTGTTATTTGTTATTATGTTGTTTGGTTATGCTTATCTGTTATGGTTTTGTGTAGACCGTATTCCCCAGTCAGAGCTTGCCTCTGTAGGGTTCCTAGTGGATTCATTTGGTCAGGTGAGGTTTGGCACCGATTTCGGCGGCGCGCCCGTGTGCCCAGGTGCCCGGGTGCCGGGGTGCCCAGGTGCTTGGGGGCCCTATTGCCTTATAGCCCTATATCACAATAGCCCTATAGCCTTAATAGCGCTATAGCCTTGCAACCCTATAGTACTATAGCCCTAGTCCCAGAGCCCCATAGCCCCTATAGCCCCTGTAACCCTATAGCCTGGATAGCCTGAATAGCCCGAGTAGCCCTAATACCGCCTATAACCCAGATAGCCCGAATAGCCCAATAGCCCAATCAGCATATAGCCTTATAACCTTTATAACCTTTATAACCTTTTTCGCCCGATAGCCCTACAGCCCCATGGCCTTCTGACCCTACAACCCTAAAATAATATGAATGGTTTTTCTCTGGTACCATACACATATATGTATATATACATATATACATATACATACATATATACACATATATGCATGCATATGTATGTATATATATGTACTAGAACCATCGCGCGCGCTTCGCGCGCGCTTAGATTCTAGCTGGTCGAATGCTGACCGCACTGAGACAACAAGCCAAGCATGAATAATGAGGTCAACATTCTCTGTTTCCTCCTGCCCCTTCCTCATTCCTCCTCCTCCGCTCTCATCCGCCGGTCGGCAGGTGATCTGTCGCCAAGCTATGGGCCAGGACAAATTCAGCGCCACAGGGCCTTGCACTGTGCTATGGAATGCCATGATACACCATGCTGCGCTATAAAGCGCAATGCCACTATGCAGTATGCAATGCAATAGCATGATATACTCTATACTGCGCATCGCATGCCATGCCATGCTGTGATGTAATATGCAATGATAAGATATGGGATGATACGCTGAGCCTTATCATGCGATGTTTCCTACTAAGAACGATGCTACCGCGTTACATGATATGCACGAACAAGGCATACCGTGCTATACAATGCAATGCAATGCAATGCAATGCTATGTTATGAGTTGCTAGGTTAACAAGCAACAACAACAACCATAACAACAACGGGGGTGTGATATTTGCATATTGTCTGCTTACTGTTGCGCAGATTAGTACGGTGCTGTTCGATTAATGTGTATGCATTGGAATGCCATTGTACGCCACGATGTGTCATGAAACGTGAGATGCAATGCAATGCTAGGCAATTTTACGTGGTGACGTGCAGTGCTAGGCTCAGCTAGACACTGCTATGTACTACAATTATCTGGCATGCTGAGCCATACTGCGATATGCGCTGACACGGTTAGCTCTATCGTGCTGTGCCGTGACACGTCATCTCATGCAGCGCTGCGATGCCACGATCGGCTAGGCGGTCCTTCGACATGCATCGGTATGTTTTGGAGGCCTCTTGGGGGCCTTTTGAGGTGCTCTTGGGGCCTCTTTTTGGGCCTCTTTGGGGCCTCGTGGGGCCTCTAGGGGGCCTCCGGGGACATCTGGGGCTCTGTTGGGGGCCTCTTGGGGCCTCCTGGAGGCCTCCTTGGGGCGGAAGGCTCGAATTTTCGGTTCGTGCTCCGGCTCTTGGGCCCCTCTTGGGGCCGTCTTGGGGCCCTCTTGGGCGATCTTGGGCGCCTCGTGGGCCGTCTTGGGGCGCTCTTGGGCCGTCTTGGGGCTCTCTTGCGCCGTCGTAGCGCCCTCTTTGGGCGCTTCTTGGGCCGTGTTGAGCTGATTTCTGGGGCCTCGTGGGCTGTCTTGGACTGTTCAAAGCACGAAACAGCGAGAACACGAAAAACCTTCAAAACCATGGAAATAACAGACTTGTTTCGATTCCTGAGTGCCTCGTGAGAGTCCTTTTGAGGGCATCTTGGCCATCTTGAAGCCCTCTCTTGGGCTGTCTTCGAGACATGTTGGCCCAATTTTGAAACGCTCTTGTGCGGTCTTGGGCTCTCTTGGAGCGCTCTTGGGCCACCTTGGCGCCCTCTTGGACGTCTCTCGGCCCCCTTCGACGGTTTTTGGCGCCGCGCTCCCAAGCGCTCCCGGCACGCTCCCAGGCGCTCCCAAGCGTTCCCAAGCGCTTCCGGCGCGCTCCAAGGCGCAGCTAGGCGCCTCCGAACGCTCACGGGTGCTCCCAAGCGCTCCCGGCACGCTCCGAGGCGTTCCCGGCACGCTCCCAACACACTCCCAGGCGCTCCCGAGCTCCCAGGCGCTCCCAAACGCTCCCAGGCGCACAGGCGCTCCCAGGCGCTCCCAGGCGCTCCCAGGCGCTCCCAGGCCTCCCAGGCGCCCGCAGGCGCTCCCGGCACGCTCCCAGGCGCTCCCAGTCGTTGCGAGGGGGTGCCACTTCCACCCCCTCGCGCTCCTCCTCCTGCCATGCGAAGTGCGCGCCGCGGCGAACGTGGCGCCCAACGGCGAAAACCAAAGCCGCTGGGCATCCGCACCCGCGTAGCATTCTTCGCCTGAGGCAGCCAGATGCCGTAACTGAACTCGCTGCGCTTGCACCTGCATGGCTATCGCGCCCGCGTGGTCTTCGACCGTCTGCGGCCGCAAAGGGATTCTGCGACAGGGCAGCAGCGCGCCTGAAAAGGAAGCCTTTGCACAATCTATGCAAATACATCATGCGATGCCTCTACGCATTCTCCAATGCGAATCTGCGGGGCGCCCAGCCTCTTCGAGATCGCTGAGCTCGTACCTCTGAGGTGCACCGTTGCGAGGGGGTGCCAATCCCACCCCCTCGCGCTCCTCCTCCCGCCATGCGATGTGCGTGCCGAGGCGAACGTCACGCCTTACCTGGAAGCCTTTCCGCAGGGCGATTCTGCGCCAGCGGCAGCCGCATGCCTTAACTGGAAGCCTTTGCGCAGACACCGTCATGGTCATCCCGACAATCTGTTCGCATTGGCACAACACTCCAACGCCCCCCATTGATAGGGGGGTTGGGGGGTAGAAAACCCTAAACCCTAAAAGGCTTTACCTTGGGTGGTCTGGGGCGGGAATGCAAAGTTCGGAGCGCGCGCGGCCTGGGCCGCGATCCCCCCCAACACTCTTGGTGAGGGGGGGATCGCAGCCAGCGCGCGCTTTCTCCTATGCAGGCCCTAAACCCTAAACCCTAAACCGTAAACCCTAAACCCGGAGGACGTACATTGTCACAAGGATCGTGCACCTCAAGGAGCTCCACCTGCGGCCCCTCAGACAGGCTTGGCTGAGGGCCCCCGCCCATGCCGGCACACCCCTCACAGGCACCGCGTCCCACAGGGAGATCCACTTAGTGACATCCCCAGAGACGAGGTTCGCACAGTGACACGCCCCTCGCGCGGACCGTGCCCCGTAACTGAATGCACGTGCGGCACCAGATGGGAGCTTCATAACATCGCCCCGCTAATTTCGGCACACCTCTCACACGGATCGTGGCCCGCAAAGACATCCACGGACAGACCCAAAGACAAGGTTCGCATCCCGCCATCCCGCCTACTTCGGCACACCTCGCACACGGATCGTGATCGTGGCCCACAAGGATCTCCACGGCCCCAGAGGCAGGGTTTGCACAGCGGCCCCCCTCCCCGGCCATTGCGGCACGCACCATCACGTGGATCGTGCCCACAAGGAGCACCACCTAAAGGCCCAGAAGGTTCGTACAACGCCCCCCCACGCCCATGTCGGCACACCTGTCACGCGAATCATGCCCCAGAACGGGCATCTTTGCATAACGTCCCCGCGCCCATTTGGGAACAGGCCTGGCACGGGGCGTACCGGAGGAGGTCCACCTGCGGCCTCAATGGGTGGGTTCGCGTCGGCGCACCCGTGCACGCGTGCCCCGCGGCAGCCGTCTTTCTGCATTGCCCCGGCCTCTTTGGCTGTCTTAGAGCATTCCTGGCCCGTCGGACGCTGTCGAAGTCGTCTTTTAGGCCTGTCTTCGCCGTCTTCGAGCCCGATTGGAGCGCTTCGGGGCTGTCTTGGAGGCAATGTCAGGCGTGTTGAATCCTCTTGGACCGTCTTGGGGTCCTCCTGGGACCGTCTTTGGGGCTTCTTGGGCCGTCACGGGGCTATCGTGGAGGCAGCCTGGGTGCTCTGTGGGCGAGTTTGGGAGCCTCTTGGGCCATCTGGACACACAGCAGGCCGAAAAAGAACAAATGCGAAAATCCTTCGAAAACCATGGGAAAATCTATGATTTTAGCTCGTTCGGGCTTTCCAAAGGGATGTCTTGGAGATGTCTTGGCCGCCTCGGAGGCTATCTGGACCCTATATTGGGCCGTGCAGGGTGTATATTGGGGCCATCTTGGGCTCTCTTGAGGCCATCTTAGCGGTCTCTCTCTCTCTCTCTCTCTACATATATATATATATAATATACACAAATGTCTACACATACATACATACATACATACATACATACATACATACATACATACATACATGCATACATACACATACATACATGCATACATGCATGCATGCATGCATGCATACATACATACATACATACAAACATATATACAGACATACATGCATACATACATACATACATGCATGCATGCATGCACACATACATACATACACAAACAAATAAGTAAATACATACGTACATACATACATACATACATACATACATACATACATACATACATACATACACACCTACATACACACCTACATACCTACATACCTACATACATACATACATACATACATACATACATACATAGATGCATGCATGCATGCATGCATGCATGCATACATACATACATACATACATACATAAATGCATACATACATACATACATATCGCGCGCTTCGCGCGCGCTTAGGTTCTATTCCAACCCATGGCGCTGTGATGACACGAAGATCGGGGTTTGCGGGCAACTCGTTGTCTGAGAAGGGTTGCGACCGTCTGTGACCAGTTATGGGATGTCGCAGGGCTTCCTTGGACTGGCTTTGGAACTGTTTAGGCGCTGTCTTGGGGGGGGGCAGGTGTCTTTGGCCCCAATGACGCCGTCCAGGCATGCCAGATCGTTGTCACGACACGCAAGTCGTAGCTTGCGGGTTCGTCGGGGAGATCGCTGAACAGACTTGAGTCATTGACTCCATTCACTGGCTATCGCAATGTCGAGGCCGTAGTTTGCTGGTCTTTGGATGTCGCCATATTTTCTTGGCCTGTCTGGCCGAGCACGTGCGGGAGGGGCGAGGAATGGAGGAGGACGGGATTAAACTGTCTTGAAATACAATACACGCGCTGCCACGCCAGCTGGAGGAACACGTGCAGAAGAAACGAAGAACGCCAGCGAACGCATGGCAAACTGCCTTCCTCCGTACTGCATGCGGTGTCACGCCGGGTGGCGGATCACTTGCAGAAAGATCGAGGAAAGACGGAATAATGAGCGACCACCTGGCGGAGCGCGTGCAAAAACGCCTCCTGGTCGCACAGGCGCCTCAGATTCGATGACTTTGGCACCATTGCTGAAGAGCTTTCGAGCCACCTCCAGCTTTCCTTCGGCATTCTTCAAGCCTCTTGGACAGACGCATGCTGCAGATGCGGTCTTGTGTGTCTTTGGCGGCCGTTTTAGAACCCTTGGGCCGTCTCGGGGGCCTCCAGGGCCGGCTTGGGACCCTTGTGGGCCGTCTTCAAGCCAACTTTTTGGGTCTTGGAACGTTCTTGGGCCGTCTCGGCGGCCTCCTGGACCGTCTTGGAAGCAACTTTAGGCCATTTGGGGCCATCCTGGGGCTGTCTGAAGCCCCCGCCCCCCCCCGGCACCCCCATGGAGGAAAGGGTGTCTACGCCCCGGGGTCCTTTTCCCTGGTACCCCGGTGTATATACATACATATATATATATGTACATATAGATATATGTATGTATGTATGTATATATATGGGTATACATCTACACACAGACACACACATTTATGTGTTCATTTATTTATTTATATATATACATGTATCGATGCATTCGCCAGGGGGTTAAACGCAACGCGGGCTGGTCTGACCCAGACTGCACAGGAGATGCCTGAAACGAGGCCTCGCTGTGGGGGACCTGAGAGCGGGTGCGTGTGGCCCGAAAATAGAGGCGGAGGGCAGGGAACGTGCCCCAACTTGAACAGCAACACGAGGCTTTGCAGGTGCGGCTGCTCAACCCTACCAGGCCAAATGGCATGGACATTTGATATGTTGCAACTGGAAGGCCCCGCCGACGAAACCAAATCGCCAATCTGAACTCCACGCGACGGCGGAACCGCGCAGACAGGGACCAACACCTTCTCGCTGGCAACAGCCCACAAGAAGCCTCAGGGGGGCCGCCAGCTTAAGCAGAAATGCGCAACAACGAGACACGATCCTGCGCCGAAAACCGGAGTGGATGGCGCTCGAGGTCTTTCTCATCCTCTGCCACTTTCGCCACCAGCCGCAGTGGGGAACGCCCAGGAACCAAAAAAACGGGGCAAGGCTGGGTGGCGCTCGCGGTCTGTCTCGCCCGCTGCAAATTTCGCCACCGGCCAACCCGATCGCTGACATGGCGGCGACCGCGGGGAGACTCGCGCCAAACCAGGGGAACAGAAGAGGGCAGATGCAGAAACGGACGGAGCGGCTGCCAGTCCCACGGCGCCGCGGCAACAGCAGCCCAGTGAGGCGCCAGCCCCGGGAAACGCAGAGAACCAAAACCAAAAAACGAGGTCGATCTGGACTCACCGAGCTGGCGTTTAGCACGCTAGGCTGCATGTGTTTAGACCGAAGGCGGACGTAACCAGGGGCCGCCGCAGCATCTAACAAGAGTGGGGGCACTTACTAAGAGCCAACGTAGGGGCGCCTCCCGAGGGTGCAGCGCCGCGACCACCATTGGACCTGGGGGCGTCTCCCGGAAGTACAGCGCTGCTGACAGGCAGGCCGTGAGCTGAGGCACCTCCCAAAGGTGCAGAGCCGCTACCACCGCGAGAAAAAGCGGCCCTCCCCCCCCGAAGGTACAGCGCCATGCCACCAGACGCAGACGTGGGGGCACCTACCGAATGTACGGCGCTGCTGCCACACAGGGAGCTGTCGGCACCTCCCGCACGTACTGCGCCGCTGCCATCCAAACCGGGTGCGGAGGCACCTCCCGAAGGTGCAGCGCCGCTGCCGCCATGATCCAGGGTGGGGGCGCCTCCCGAGGGTACAGCGCCGCTGCCACTCCTAACAGGCGCGGGGGCGCCTCCCGAAGGTGCAGCGCCGGTGCCGCACGAGACAAATGTTACCTGTGGCGACTCAGCCTGGCTGGAAGCCGCCCACCTCGAAGGAGATCCCGCGGCCGCCACCTCAAATCTGAAGGCGATGGCCGCGCGTCGAATCTCGTCGGCGTCGCCCTCGTCGTCGCCACCCCCGCCGCCCAAGGGCCCGAGGGGAAGGGGTGGGTCGAGGGAGCGGGAGTCAACTCTCAGATGTTTTTCGCGCGGGTGGCGGCCTGCGAAACATTCGCTCAAACTCGGTTCCCTGTTCTGCTAAGCCGCTGCGCGCGCTCCGTGGCCGAGCCGCACTTCGAAAACTGCCCTCGATGCAAAAAACAATCCATGCGCAATGATAGTCGGCGCCGACAGGGCAAGATAAAGCTACGACCTGATACCGAAGCCTGTCCGCTTCGTCAAGTCTCGTGCGATCTTCGCCTTGCGCGCCAGCGCAGCGGCCGCCCCGGGGTTCGGCGGAAAAGCGAGAGCCCTCAGAGCAAACCGAACGCCTCCAGAGAAGGCCGTCGCCTGACCCCAACATGAATTAGAGTCTGGTGAGGAGGAGCAACTTCGCGAGGTCTTTCGATGAACTCGCATTCTACAAGATCCAAACGCGGCCATTTGGGCAGCAGGATGGCAGCGAGGCGGCGGACTGCCTTAGCCACGGCAACCATGTGCAAGGGCCTACCTTCCACATCTTCGGACGGCCGAGGGTGGGCCGCAGCGCCGGCGCGAGCGGCGGCGTCGGCAAGCGCGTTGGTTCTCTTATAAGCACGCACGACATCTGCAATGCCCTCCTCGCCAGGACCTTGGCGAGAAGAGATCTTAAACGCCCTGGCGAGACGGGGGCAGTTATTAACGGTCAGGAGAATTCCATCATAATTTCTCTTGTCAAACAGTCTCTCTGACGCATGCAGACCGAAATTCTTAGAAACCCCAAGACAATCTGACCATCCATGGGCGGGGTTGGAAATCTGGAAGTTAAGCGCGCCCATCGCAACGAACAAAATCCGCTGGGGCCCTCTGGAAGGGGGGGCAGTGAACAGGTCCCTGAGACTGAGGGGAGCAAATTACCTTCCTCGCCGATGCGGTACAAGCCCCATCCAGCCTTGCATATATCACAAGGTGCCTGAAGTAAAAACCGTTGAGAAACACCTGGCCACCCATGTCCTCGTCCTCTCCTTCAGGAATTCCATCCGATCCGATCACCTTCTCTCCCGACAATCGCGCATCGCGGCAGAGAGAAAGCAAGCGATCCCCATCAGAGATCGAGGAGAACCTCCGCGCGAATTGGGGCCGTGCCGCGGCAATCTCCTCTTGTACTTGGTACGCGCTGAACATGCCCACACTCGGTGGTGTGTACTACCTGGCAAAAAAAAAACACTGAGAGGGCATAACCACTAATCATCAGGGAGCAGATAACCAAGGGCCGCAGCGAGGTCGGGGGCCCACGCCCCATTGCAACCTAGATTCCCGATGCGCCCACGCTGCGCCAGGAGTGAAGCGCCTGCTGCAAGCTTGACCCTTATCGATATCCACGCAGACACTGCCCCAACCAACCTCCAATTTGGCAGCGAAGCTACACTCCAGCAGGCGAACGAACTGACGACGAACAGCATCCTTGAGAGGAGATGCGCTGGCAAAGGCGAAGAGGATATCGCCACTGTTGAACTCCAGAATAATCAAAAATTCTGCATGGGCCAGCTCGACCGCTGGATGGACAAGCGCAAAACAGCAATCCGCCGACCCTGTCGGCGCGTGGAAACCCTGTCGGCGCGTGGACAGGAAGACGCTGTTATGTTTGACTCGTCTCCGTCGACGTCGTCGTCGTCGCCGCTCCCGCTCTTTCCTTGGGCCCGTCGCCGCTTTCCTTGTCCCGTGCCCTCCTCCTCAAGCGCGCCACTGAGCAACTCCTAGCGGGGGGGGGGGGGCGCTGGGGCGGCCCCGGGCGGGGGCGCCGGGCCAGAGCGCCACCCCGTCGCTGGGTGGTTCGGGGCCCCCAGCAAATCCCGAGACAAGCCGAGTGCCCCAGGGGGCCCCCGATACGGTCCAAGAGGGCCCCGAATCACATGACTATCAACGCAAGACGTCTTCGCGGCCTCCGCGCGGCCCAAGAAGGCTAAGTTCCAATAGGATTTAGGCGTTCTCGCCTCCTCAATTTCTCGACGCTCTGAAACGGCCTAAGAAGCTCCAGCGATCGCCCCGAGAAGCCTCCAAGGGGTTCCGAACCGGACACCAAAAAGCACGGAGACGGCCCGAAACGCCTGCAAGTCGGCCCGAGAGGCCTCCAAAAGGGCTCCAAGAGGGCGCCCTGCACAGGGGGGCCAAACGGGCACTTCGTGCCCTCGGCGCCGGAAAGCACCCAGAAGGCCCCCCCCCCCCCCCCCCCCCCCATCCTTGTTTCCGAGCGGGGGGGGGCGGGCTGGGGCCCCCCAGTGGCCCCCCCGTCTTCCGCCAGCAGCGGTGGAACGCGCCCTTTCTAAGGAGCTGACCCCCGAGCTCTTCGACGAACCGAGACTGGCCTAACGCGTCGGGTTCCACGTTGAAATCGCCTCCCGCGGGGGGGGGCGCCTGGGGCGGGGGGGCGCGAGGCCGCCAATCGCGCAGAAAATGGATTGGCTGTGATCTGGCAAGCCCCGACAATCACGCAAGTGCCGACATCCACGAGGGCCGCGATAGCTCGAGAGATAACTAACTCAGCACGTCCAGGGGGGCCCGTCAAACCTGCGAGGCGACTGCGCAGGACCGCCCTCCAGCAGAGGTACCCGCGCCAGAAATGACCTTGGCCGGTGGCATCAGCGCCTTCCACCCGCGCCGTCGCGCCCGCTGCTGAGCGCAGGGGGTCCGATCCGCAGCCGGGCGATCCTGCTGGGGGAAAACCATGTGGGCAGAGGTGGTCAGGGGCGAGTCTTTGGCCGAGCTCCACGTGGCGCAATTGCGCGCGGGCCCGGCCGGAGGGGGCGGGGGCTTTGTCGGCGGCGCCCGCTGCCTTGGAAAATCAGCATTGGCCCGAGGCGGCCGGCTTGAATCCCGAGCGGGGGGCGGCGGCGCGGGCGACCGAAAGGCAATGGGAGAAGACGGCCCTGCAGGAAACGGTCCCGCGGCCGCCGCGCTGACCCCTCGCCTCGCTGGCGATCAGACATCTTAGCAAGCCAGCGCAGTCATCGCGAGCTGCGCGCCTCGGGCGAACGGGCGCCTCGGCCAGCGCGCCGGCGCGATCATGCCGAACGAAAGCCTGGCCAGGGAGACTGGCCCCTCTCTCCGCCGCGTCCACGCGGGCGCTCGCGTCCGACAGTTGGGGCTTGCTTGGCAGGTGGCTCGCCGACCGCAGGTGCAGCGGCCTTGTCGGCGCTGCCCCGAACGTCGTCGCAGCCGCCGTCGTCCAGATCGCCGCCAGAGCCAATGCGAAGGCGCGCGCCGTCCGCCTTCGCGGGGCTCCCAGCTGCAGCGGCGGCGCCGACGGCAGCTGAAGCCTGCGAGGCTGGCTAAGGTGGCTTCGCAGCTGCTGCTGCTGGGGCCGCGGTGGCGCCCGCCTGACCCGTGTCCGCGCCGCCGCTGCCATCCGGATGGCCAGCCGAGCCACTGGCGACACCTGCGTCAACCAGGCCTCCCTCGCCACGGCGGCGCTTCTGGCCCGGGCGACGCAGGTGCTCCGCGATGGCCTCCTTGAGCTCCTGGGCCCTGTCCACGGCGCCCGACAAGAGAGTTGCCGCCACCTCCTGCAGCTGGCCGTTGAGCAGCTCGCGTCGCCCCGCCAACTCTCGGGAGTCATCTGCAGTAACCTCGTAATCTCAGTGCCGATGGTGAAAATAGACGACGCGCTGTTGAAAACCAATGCCCTGGCCTGGCCAGACACGATGTCCTCCAGCTTGAGCAACTTGGTGCCAGCAGGGTCAGGCACGGGAGGCCACGCGTGCGAAGTGACACCTCCAGCCAACTCGGCCACGAAATTATTGTCGGCCCCGTTGACCTCCTCCAAGTTCGCTTTCGTCGTGCGCACCAAACACTCCTGGGCAGCCACGTGCTCCTGGGCATTCTGCTGGCCCACCTCGTGAGACAGCTTCCTCCCCCGATGCGTGACGCGACTGTGGGCCTTCGCAGCGCGAGCCTGAGCGGGTTCAGGAGGGGCGGAAGGCAACTCCAGTTTGTGGAGATCAGCTTGCCATTTGGCGAGCCCCGCCTTGTCGCCGCCCTTCTTGCAGAGGTCCACCATCGCGCGCGGGCCCCCCAAAGCAAGACGACTATGCTGAGCCTGAGCAGCTCCAGCGGCAAGGGCCTGCAAGAGCGGACCAAGACGGTGAGGCAATGCGGGGCCATCCGCGGTCAGCTCTCGCCCGAAGAGACGCGGGACGCTACTGATTCAAAACGGGAAACCAAGGCCACATGAAGATTGGGAGCGAATATATGAGAAACAAATATGGAAATACGAACAAATACACGCACACACAGACCATTCCGTCTCCAACACCATTGCCATACCGAATGCTTGACAACCTCCGTTTCCAACGACGCACCAAATACTCAACAGGCACCCACCTTCTACTCTACTCCCTCCGCTCCCAACACCACACCCGACACTCAACAGCCTCCACCTCCAACACCTCGCCCAACACTCAGCTGCCTCCGTCTTCAACACCACGCCCGATACTCAATAGGCACACCCCGATGCTGAACTTACACATAGGCTTATACTTTACTCTCCCCGTCCCCAACACCCTAGCCGATACTCGACAACCTCTGCCTCCAACAGCACCCACTACACAAAAAACACCCTCCCCAAGGTAAACTTAAACACAACCATCTACTCTACCCCCTCCGTTTCCCAAACCACACCCAACACTCAACAGCATCCAACTCCAACACCTCACCCGATACTCAACAGCCTCCGTCTCCAACACGGCACCCACTACTCAACAGGCGCCCTCCTCAAGCTGAACTTTAACATACCCTTCTACTCACCAGCCTCCGCCTCCAACACCACGCCCAAGACTCAACAGCCCCCGTATTCAACGCCACACCCAATACTAAACACCCTCCGCCCCCAACACCACACCCAATAATCAACAAACGCACTCCCCAAACTGAACGTAAACATGATCTTCAATTCTATCCCTCCGTCTCCAACACCACACCCAATACGCAACGGCCTCCGTCTCCACGACCACGCCCAATACTAAACAACCTCCGTCTCCACTACCACACCCGATACTAAGCAACCTCCGTGTCCACCACCACGCCCGATATTACGCAACTTCCACCTCCAACGCCACGCCGTCTCCGCACGCACCTCAAACGCCCCCTTCCTCTGGCCATCTGTCACGGGGTAACGGGGGGGTTCATGTTGCATGCGCAGATCTATGCATACATACATATGTACGCATATGCTCCATGGCTCCGCCCCCCCACCCCTTATGCTGATGCCTTCGGTCCTCTGCCCCCCGCGCGATGGGTCTCCTTCCCACTGTGTTCGTGGCCCTGTGAGCGTGGCGTGGTCGTCGTCGTCGTCGTCGCCGTCGTCGCCCACGCCCCCTCCCTTTGGTCGTGGCCCTGTGAGCGTGGCGTGGTCGGGGTCGTGTAGTCGCCGTCCCCCGCCCATCTCATCAAGGGGACGGGGAAGGAGGCCATCACATCTCTGGGAAGGGTGGGCCTGTGAACCCTCGACCTTGGATCATGTATGTGGAACTGCGCGCTTGGGTTCTAGTCGAACGCATGTGCAAGAGCGACACTGGTGGCCAAACTGGCAGAGGACCACGGGACAACTGCCCATGGGAGTTGAAGAAACTACACCAATCTTCTACGCGGATCTCCCCATGCGTGCGTCTCTTTTCTGGCGAGTTCTTCGCGCATGGGTGCCCTACTGCGAAAGGGGCTGAGCAACTGAGTACGGGTGGGTGTGACTCGAACTTGGCCTGGGTATGATGTGGGCCATGAGGCCCGTGATGCACCACTGGACGGCTCCCCATTTCATGGCCCAACTGCCATGCTTGCTGCATCGCGGTGACTATGGGGGTTCTTCATTGAATCGCGTCTACCCCTAAAAAAAAACAAGCGTTTCTACCAAAACATTCCCGCAATCTGGGCTCGCACGGGGACCGTGCAATACCCTCTGGCGGCTCCTCTTTGGGTGGCGCAAATGCCATGCCTGCTTATTACAACGTGGCGTTGATGGAGCTCTGGCAAGAGACACGTTTGCCTCCACCATATCGTGGTGGCCATAGAGCCCTGAGAAGAAATGCGACTATATCCAACAACAAGCGTTTTGCTCGGGCGGTTCCCTCTCGGGTTGCCCGAGTGCAATGTCTGCTACATCGCGGTGGTCATGAGTATAGCTGACGCTGTAGAAGCTCGGGTGAGAGGGAATATCGTTACGAGTCAGCCAGAATAAAAGAGCAACTGAATGTTCGTGATATGAGTGTGAGAGGGTATATATGCGTACGAGCGGGACGAGTATGAGTGGGTATGAGTGTGAGTCTGAATGTGAGTGCGCCTTGAGTTCTAAGTGTGAACGAGCCTGGATACGACTTTGAACGCGACTGGGCAGAAGACGCCACCGTGCCGCAAGGCAACGCCTGGATTGTCCTCAGGTCCTCAGGAAACATGAACCCTCAATACTGAATGCTAGCAGCAATCTGCCAATGGCCAAAACACCCACTTCACTGATTTCGTGCGGCCTGGAGAGTCCCAAAGGCCCCCTCAATCCAACGTGAGGTGCCACCCGGGCGGCCGAAGAGCGCTCCAAGACGGCTTAGCGGACTCAAGACGGCCTGAGAGGCTCCGAAGGCCCCGAGAGGACCCCCCGAGGCTCCAACGAGGCAGGCAAATTGATTTCCCTGAGGTGTTAGAACGACTATATATCATTCTCGACGTTTCGGGCTTCCCACGCTCCAAGACAGCACTCCAGCAAGAGCCGTCCAAAACCACTCCAGACGGTCCAAAAGAAATCTAAGAGGACTCTACTCTTGGCGATGCAATGTGGTAATCGCCGGCGCGGCGGCACTCCCAGAAACCTTGCAATTCAGCGGCTGGGTTACATGGTCGATACATCGGCTTGTTTCCCATATCCAAAGGATGGGGTTCTTGTTATTCCCATATCCAAAAGATGGGGTTCTGGTTATTCTCCGACCGCGCCGGACCAAGAGAACCCCTCCCCTCCTCCCTCTTCTGCACTAGACAATGATGATGCTTGTCTTGCTGATGACCATAGTATGCTGAGAGTATGATGGTGATGGTGAATGATGAACGAGTATGATGATAATGACGATGACGATGACGATGATGATACTGATAATGATAATGATGCTGATGATGATGATGATGATGACGATGATGAGCAGAGGATGAGCAGGTCTCGAGCGGGTTGCTGGTTTTAGCACTCCTAAGGGGGCGCCAGGGGTATTGCACGGCCTCCGTTCGCGCCCAAATGGTGGGGATGTCTCAGGCGGTTTGCCTGTTCTGGCCCTCAGCATCCTCCGCTTTCGGAGCAGATTCTAAGGATGTCTCGAGCGAGGCGCTGGTTTTCGCACTCCTAAGAAAGGGCCGCCAGGGGTATTGCACGGCCTCCGTTCGCGCCCAAATGGCGGGGATGTCTCAGTCGGTTTGCATGTTTTGGTCCTCAACATCCTCCGCTTTCGGAGCAGATTCTGAGGATGTCTCAGGTGAGGCGCTGGTTTTCGCATCCCAGGGGGGCCAGATTTCGAGGATGTCTCAAGCGGTCTGCGTGTTCTGGTGGTCAGACTCGTCTGCTGTCAAAGCAGATTCTGAGGATGTCCATGGCGAGGCGCTGATTCCCGCAGCCCAGATTGCGAGGATGTCCTAGACTCACGTATGCTCAAATTCACTCGTGCTCAGGCTCACTCATACTCAGACTCGCACTCATCATACTCATACTCAGACTCACTCACACCCAGACTTACGCACACTCCGACTCACTCACACTTAGACCCACCCACCCTCAGACTCATTCGTAGTCAGACTCACTCGAACTCAGACCCACTCAGGGCCAGTCTCATACCCATCATACTCATGCTTAGACGCACTCACATTCAGATTTACTCACGCTGAGAATCACTCACACTCAGACCCACCCACCCTCAGATTCACTCGTAGTCAAACTCACTCGTACTCAGACCCAGTCAGACTTAGACTCGTACTCACTATACTCATACTCAGACTCACTGGCTTTCGCACCACAGGGGGGCAGATTGCGAGGATGTCCCAGACTCACTTGTGCTCAGACTCGTACTCATAATACTCATACTCAGACTCACTCACACCCAGTCCATGTAAATAGACGCACATATGGGGACCTCCACGCAGTGAATTATTCTCCGACCCCGCCGGACCAAGAGAACCCCTCCCCTCCTCCCTCTCTGCACTAGACACTGATCATGATTGTCATGATGATGACCATGGTATGCTGAGAGTTTGATGTAAGTATGATGGTGATGGTGAATGATGGATGTGTATGAAAATGATGATGATGATGAAGAAAATGTTGATGTTGATGTTGATGTTGATGTTGATGTTGATGTTGATGATGATGATGATGATGATGACGACGATGATGATGCTGCTGCTGCTGCTGCTGCTGATGATGATGATGATGATGATGATGATGATGATGATGATGATGATGATGATGATGATGATGATGATGATGAGCAGAGGATGAGGAGGTCTCGAACGGCTTGCTGGTTTTAGCACTCCTAAGGGGGTGCCGCCAGGGGTATTGCACGGCCCCCGTTCGCGCCCAAATGGTGGGGATGCCTCAGGCGGTTTGCCTGTTCTGGTCCTCAACATCCCCCGCTTTCGGAGCAGATTCTGAGGATGTCTCGAGCGGCTTGCTGGTGCTAGCACTCCTAAAGGGGGGGCCGCCAGGGGTATTGCACGGCCTCCGTTCGCGCCCAAATTTGGTCGTCAACATCCTCCGCTTTCGGAGCAGATTCTGAGGATGTCTCAGGCGAGGCGCTGGTTTTCGCACCCCAGGGGGGCCAGATTTCGAGGATGTCTCAAGCGGTCTGCGTGTTCTGGTGGTCAGACTCGTCTGCTGTCAAAGCAGATTCTAAGGATGTCTATGGCGAGGCGCTGCTTTCCGCACTCCCAGAGGGCCCAGATTGCGAGGATGTCCTAGACTCACTTATGCTCAAACTCACTCGTGCTCAGGCTCACTGCTCACTCATACTCATACTCGCACTCATCATACTCATACTCAGACTCACTCACACCCAGACTTACGCACACTCCGACTCACTCACACTTAGACCCACCCACCCTCCGACTCATTCGTAGTCAGACTCACTCGAACTCAGACCCACTCAGGGCCAGTTTCATGTCCATTATACTGATACTCAGACGCTCTGACATTCACATTTACGCACGCTCAGAATCACTCACACTCAGACCCACCCGCCCTCATATTCACTCGTATTCAAACCCACTCGTACTCAGCCCCATTCAGACTTAGACTCGTACTCATTATACTCATACTCAAACTCACTGGCTTTCGCACCCCAGGAGGGGCAGATTGCGAGGATGTCCCAGACTCACTTGTGCTCGGACTCGTACTCATCATACTCAAGCTCAGACTCACTCACACCCAATCCATGCAAACACAAGCACATATACGGAGCTCCACGCAGTGACTATTTTTTTTGGAGGGAGGAGAGCGGACAGCAATTCCAAGGCTCCAATGTTGCAGGGTTGGAGAAAGCCAGGGGTGACGATACGATTTCACTCAGGAAGCGTATCGGCGGAGAGCCGGGAGCAAGAAGAGGCGAGGGAAGGAGGAGGAGAAGGAGGAGGAAGAGGACAAACTGACGGAATGACAACTCACATGGTCTGTGCGAAAATCGCGAGGCGACAACCGCCAGCGAGCCAGTGCCAGGTCAGCGAGGCACCGCCATAGATAACTGCAAGCTATCAATCCAGGATTTCGCATAATGAGAATATCATATGGTATCGCAATTTTCCAAGCTGGGGAATCCAACACCTTTGGAAAAGCAGCGGGTCCCAAACCCTCGCAGAAACATTGCAGTACCCCGCACTTTACTGTCTCTCACGCCTGGCCTGCCAGGCCCGACCAAACGCGACACGACCCCACACTTCAATGATTCGCCCGCCTGACCTGCTTGGCCCTTTCGTCCGGGCACGCCCGACCAAACTCGATAGGGCCGTGCACTTTAATATTCGCCCACCCCGCTGGACCCACCCTTCTGTCCTCGGTTCGCTGCCCTACTTGACGGACTGGACAAAACCCTACACTTTAAGGTCCCGCCCGACTGACCCGCCCCGACGGCAGCCCCGCCCCGCTCCACTCGACCCGACTCAATAGAGCCCTACACTTAGATGCACCGCCCGCCCTGTCTGACCCGCTGCTCGCCCAGCGCCGCCCGACCAGACGCGAGATGGGCCCACACCCCGAAGCACCGCCAGCTTCCAGCCTCCGCCCCGCCTCGCTCCACCAGACTCGAGCACGCCCGACGCTCTGCTGCCTCGCCCGCCTGATCTGCCCCGCCGCTCTGCGCCAGCACACCCGACCAGCCTCGACCGGGCCCCGCATTCTAATGCTCCGCCGCCTGGGTCGGGAAATCATGACCGTCGGCATGTGCGCGGCCCAGCGGGGGGGGCCAGGGACGCAATGAAGCTCCTCCTCCTCCTCCTCCTCCTCCTCCTCCTCCTCCTAGGTGGGCGGTTGGCTCTGGACCTCCGCTTCATGCAACTGTCTGCAACAGTGCGTCCTACGGGGGAGACTCCACCTGCTCGAAACAGGCGCCCCAAAAACAGCGAAGACCTACTCCGTGGGGGGCGGGGAGGGGGGGTGCGAGGGCCCGGCCCGATCGGCGAAACAACAAAATGGAAAACGATCACCTCGACAGAGATCGACACTCTGTTGTTCTGCCCGCCCGGCCAGCCCGCTGGCCCCGCTCCGCCGACCGCACTCGGCATAGAGATCCGCACCTGGATGTCCCGCCCGCCCGACCCGCCCCGCCCTTCGCCCTGCCCCGCCCGACCAGACTCGATAGGGGCCCTCCACTTTCATGTCCTCCTCGCCCGCTCCGTCCCGCCCGCCCGACCCAACCCACCTGGTAATCAAGGTTCGCCCGCCCGACTTGGCCGCCAGGGCCGCGGGAGACAGGAAAACAAGGACGGGAAGGCAGAGGAACATAACAAATAAGGAATTCAACATGAAGTACGAATGCACCCAGA
Organism: Prorocentrum cordatum; assembly: GCA_963575745.1. Classification (NCBI taxonomy): domain Eukaryota; class Dinophyceae; order Prorocentrales; family Prorocentraceae; genus Prorocentrum; species Prorocentrum cordatum. Next base: position 73,339 of record CAUYUJ010017427.1, read on the forward strand.
CTGATAATCTGGAAATTGAAATTGTCGATTCGGACCTCTCTGTATTGAGACATGGAACATTTGAACCCACAACTCTTTTTCAACTAGTTTTTTAGCTGGAGCCAGGCGCGCGCTTCGCGCGCGCTCAGGTTCTAATCCAAGGCAGTTCTCATGATGATCCTCCGCCTACGCTCCATTTCGTAGTCGCATTCGTCTCACTCATGCTCGCTCTCTGCTCATCATCATTATCGCCTCCTCACTCTTCCCCATAGTCGTCCTCTTCATCGGTGTCGCTCTCCTCTCCTGCCCCTCTCATTCCCTGATACCTGTTTCTCGCAGAAGCGCAGACGGAAGAGGGGGAAGCAGTGATGGGGAAGCGGGGGAGGAGGGGCGGGGAGGGGGCACGCGAGAAGGATGGAAGAGAGGGAAGGGAATCGACGCCCCGCGTCCGTTTTGCGCCCACGAGCCGCCACGGCGACGACGCCGCTGTCCCGCGAAGTACCCTTCCCGGGCACTCCGCCCGAAGGGGGAGCAAGGAGGTGGGACGACAAGTCTAGAAGGCCGCCAGGCCAGCCCCGAACGGACGAACACGGAGCCCGAAATCGAGCTACGCGAGGGCCTCCTCGCTCCTTGGGGGGGCCTCTCGGGGGGCTGTTGGAGGCCGCTTGGGGCCTCCGAGATGGTCATGGGGGGCATGTTGGGATCCCTACCCGCCAGAATCATTCCCGCAAGCCCTTTTCGACCCCCTCTTGGCGTATCTCTTGGCGTATCTCTTGGGGGTCTCTTGCGTTTTGTTTTTCGGCGACGCCCCTCATTGACGATCTCGCACAGTCTGGCACATATGACAAGGACGTGCGGATCAAACAAAACTTGTTCGAAAACAAAAACAGCAGAAACAGGACTCTGGAAACATTGAAGGCCACCACTTGAAATGCTCCGCACGAGTGGCATCATGGCCGCAGATGTCTACCCTGAGAAGCATGCGTCACGTCATCGTGCATCGGCCTTAGCCTACGAAGAGTGTAAGCCTTGCAAAGATGATAGGGGTGTCGCAAGCGTCCGGCATGCCCACGCATCACGCGACTGCCAAACCTCTTAACTTCAAACTCACTTGAAACACGCTACTCTAGCCTCTGCCGATGTTCAGCCCCAGCCTATGCGGCTGTCGCGAGCTCTCGGGTGAGCACGGCCCACATCGTCGACATCAAATCGCTGCTCACAACCGCACCATTGGCTGGCCGAGGCGCGGTGACGTGGATAGGAGGCGGTGCGGAATCTCCCACCAGTCCGCACCAAGTACACATTTGTTTGGCGAAAGACCCAACCATATGCAATCGTGAATACCGCACGCGGGGACTGTCTCTTCAAAGCGAGGACCGTAACACCACAGGACGGTTGGGGAACAAACAGGCGCTGCAGACTCGGCATCGATGGGCACCGCGCATCGCAGAGCGTGGGGCCAGGAGCTGTCGGACGAGAAGCCATCACGTCGCAGTCTCCTCTGAAACCTGGGGACCTCTTCAAGCTGCGGGGCCGCCGACGCTGCTGTGGAAGCTGACGGGGTCGGTGACCCCACTCAACGCCGCGCGCCGTGGCGGCCTGGGCCCTCTGCCTCCCCGAGATGGGGGGTCTCTTGCGGTCTTGGGGCCCTATTGAACCGTCTTGGGGGCCTTGGGGCTTCTTTGGGTCATCTTAAGCCCTTCTGGGACGTCTTGGGGCGATCGGGGAGGCCCCCGGGGCCGTCCGGGGCCGTCGGAAACTCGAAACATGGAGGATGCGAAATCCCACCAGCCCTTTGGGCGACAGCTGGTCTGAGGAGGGTCTCTTTCCTCTTCCACAACCCCTCTTCCCTTCGGGGAGGGGAGCCCTCCCCCTCCCGTCCTTGAGGTTTTTTGTGGGGAGGGGGTCGGGACGAGTTAAAACGTCCTTTTGCGGCCCCTGGGGCGGTCACTTTTTGACACCACTCACGAGGATCCACTCATGAGGACCGTGGCCACCGAGGGGGGGACTGACATAAGGGACGCCTTCAAAATGGCCCCAAGAGGCCCTCCAGAGCTCCCAAGAAACCCCCAAGAGGGCCCAGAGAGCGCCCCAAGAGGCCTTCAAGAGGTACCCGAGGGGCCCCCACGAGGCCCCCGAGCGGCCTCAGACAACCCAAGATAACCTCCATGATGGCCCAGATAGCCCAAGCTGGCTCAAGATGGTTCCCAAGTTGCTCCAAACGGTCCCAAGACCGCTCCAAGACGGCTCGAGATGGCCACAGAGCCTCCCCGACCTCCCTCACTGTTTGACTATGCGTGCCTCTTCCTTCCCCCGTCAGTTCTCATGGTTATCGTTTTGGGATGGGCTGGTGGGGATGTTTTTTGATCGCGCCCGCGGCGAAAAACAGGTCGGGCGGCGTCAGGGCACTGCAGACAAGCAATAGCCTAAATTAGCGCAGCGGAAGAAGAAGGGCAACCGAGGACAAAAACAAGCAGGGGAAGATACTAACAGGAGGCGAACCTCGCTGCCAAGGCTGGTGGGGAGACTTTCTTTTTTTTCGCGAGCGTCGCGGTCCAACCTCACGCCGTCTGGAAACCCGCAACTAACGAGCAGCGGGCTAACGTAGGCCCCAAGCAGCAGGAGCGGGCTACGCTGCCACAGTCTGGTGGGGATGTTTTTTTTTTCGGTTGCGTCCTCTAGCGAAGGCGCCAGCGGAGTCAGGAGCGCTACGGGTCACGACAGCGGCCTAATTAGCAGCCAAACGCGCCGCGAGCCGGCCGGCCCACTCATGCAGCAGCGGCTGACTGCGCGGGAGGAGCGGCAAGCTGGGGGCGTCCAGGGTGCTCGAGCACTTGCAACGCGGCAGAATGCTGGTGCATTCAAGAATGCCGAGTGGCAAAACCCGAAGGAACGTAAGGACGAGAGCTGTGGGCTGCGTGTCCAACATGCCGTCGGAGGGCCCAGATGTGGTAAGCGATGGGCCGTCGCCAGTGGGGCGCCGAGTCCAGGCCGCGCCAACGGCGTGCGCGAGCCAGCTGAGCTGCTCCGCCGAGGAACGTCGAATACCAGGCTGGGGGTGGGGCGGGCCCGGGGGGCGGCCGCGGCTGCGAAGGCTGAAGCACTCGAAGCGGGCTGACCTCCAGGGGCCGTCATCCGCGCAACATGAGGAGCCACCGAAGCTGCAGGGGGCCATCCACGCACAGCTGCGCGGGCGCCGGCTGAAGCGATGCGTGGGGCCAAGCTGGTGGGGAAGAACATCGCCAGAAGTCCAGGGCGGAACTGCGCGGCAGCTGCCGCCTGATGTGCGCCAAAGGCCACCGTGGGGCTGCCTTATCTGCCGAATCCGTCATTCCCCGCATGGGTCCAAGGTCTCCGTCGAATCCGTCATCCCAGTCGGGCGTCCAGGGTCGAAGCAAACCGCCGCTGAAGGCGAGGTATAGTTACCGCTGTCAGCGGGGGCCCTGGGCAGCCCTGGGGTGTGGGGACGACAGCCTCCGAAACCAGGAAACTAGCCTGCCGGCAATCCAGCCTGGGGGGGCCCCGGGGGAAGGGGCGGCGGGGGCAGACATCGCCGACCCCCCACGCGGAGGGGCTCCCAAGGGACATCCGGCGAGGATGGGGGCACGGGGAAACGACCACCCCGCGGTCCAAGGGCAAGTGGGCGAAGGCCTGAGCCCGGCCCGAGAGGGGCCCGAGGAGAGAGGCGGTGGGGACAGACATCACTGCACCTTGTGCGGATCCCAGGTGCACCTGGCCAGGGGACACGGCCGCCATTCCCACTCCTGTCTGGCGGGGATACTTTTTGGTTCGCGGCTCCAAGGCGAGGGGCACGGAGCGGGCACAACGTCCGGGGCGTGGCACGATGTAAATTGGCCGCAGTGGCGCATGCACATGCCAAGGGCAAAATGCCCCTCATTGAGACGCAGGACAGCGTCGGCAGGTGACCGGCCCAGACATCCCGGCAGGCGGGGAAGCAAAGGCGCGGCGACCGGCGGCGGAACGGGGGGGGGAAGTCGCCCTTGCGGCGCCAAGCTCCAGCCGAACCACATTCGGAAGCGAGGCCAAGAGAAGCGGCGGGGCACTGGAAAGCCGCATGCGCGGATCCGAATGGCCACTGACCAAGCGAAGCCCACGTGCGTGAACCCAGTGACAGGCCTAGACCTCGGAAAAGAGAGAGGGGAGAGTGCGAGCGCGAGCGACAGACTCACTGCAGCACCCCGGGCGAACGATGGTGCGGCGAAAGAGGCCTGACTCATCAAGGCTCACTGGAGCTAAGGTGTGGCTGATCCGCGCCAGAGCGCCATCCCGTAGAGAAAAACCACTGGTGTGCGCTCACGAGGCTGAGCCACCTCCAGCCGGTAGCCAGCGCGCGCACATCGTATCCGACTCACGCAGTTCGGGGGCACAACGATGCAAAGTACTGACGAGGGCTGGTAGCCGGGGCTGCTCTGAAGAAAGCGACCACGAACTGCAGAAGTCTGAACCACTCAATGCAGGGCCGCTCAATTGCTAAGGTGTGGCTGATCCGCGTCAGAGCACCATCCCGTAGAGAAAGACCACTGGTGTGCGTTCCCGAGGCTGAGCCACCTCCAGCCGGGAGCCAGTGGGTGCACATCGTATCCGACTCGCGCAGTTCGGGGGCGCAACGATGCAGAGTACTGACGAGGACTGGTAGCCGGGGCTGCTATGAAGAGAGCGACCACGAACTGCAGAAGGCTGAACCATTCAATGCAGGGCCGCTCACTTGACGAAGCCAAACACCGGGTGTCACCGAGTGTATGGCTGACAGCTGCACCCATCCACATCCGCCACGCTGCCCGTGCGGAAGCCGAATGCCCCGACGCCGGTGGCGTGGCGATGGCTGGCGGCTACCGAGCTGCTGGGCCGCGCCGCTCGCAGGCGGCGTGCTGACAGCGGGCCGAGACAGAACCATGGCCGGTTCGGCGACGGACCAGGGCGGGCCACAGGCAGGAGGGGGGCGCAGCCAAAAGCCGCTGAGCACCGGTGTCAATGAGTGGTGTCGGGGCACCGTCCCATAAGAGACCACTGGTGTGCGTGCGCGAGGCTGACAACCAACAGCAGGTGGCCGGTCCACTTACATCGTATCCGACTCACGCAGTTCGGGGGCACAACGATGCAATGTCCCGGCGAGGGCTGGGGCTGTGGCTGCGCCGAGAAGAGCGAAACGAACTTGGACCGCAGAAGGCTGTGCCACTCGATGCGGGGCCGCTCGCTGACGAAGCCAATCGCCACGTTTATGGAGGACAGCCGCGCCCACTCAACACCTGTCACGCTGCCCATGCAGAAGCCGGATGCCTCCGACGCCAAGGCATACGGGTGGCTGTCATCTGCCGAGCTGCTGGGATGCACCGTTCGCTGGCTGCGTGCTGACGTGCCAAGGCGTACTTTGTAGAGACATGGCTGGGTCGGCGACGAGGGGCCGATGCTCCCTGGGCAGGTCGCAGGGGCGCTCATCTGCGCCCGACGCAATCTACGCCGTTGATGGGGGGGGGGGGGGGCGCAGCCAAAAGCCGCAGAGACGTTGCGAAAGAGAGGGAGAGAAGGGGGAGAATAGGCGGCGCAGCCAAAAGCCGCTGAACACGGATCCTGGTCAAGAGGAGGAGGAGGAACCAGGGGGGCGCAGCCAAAAGCCGCTGTTGCCGATGTATGGAAGGAGGAGGAGGGTAGGACAGCCCTCTGGAACAGTGCTGTCTGCTCGGAGTCCGCTCTTCCATCGTCGCTTAGCGGTATCCGAGGTGAGGCGCCCGTCGCTGCAAGGGGGGGTCTGGTTGCCTGCCCCCTTGGTGGGTGGCCAGCGCCGTCCACTACCATGGGCGCGAGTTGGCTCTCTCCAGATACCTCGTCCACAGACGCCTCTTGGTGCCCTACGGGAGCCTCGTTCTCGGCCTCTGGGGGCTGGGTGGAACCTGCGGCTGGAGCTTTGCGCTCGCGGCCAGACCCCTTGCGGGGGGGGGGGGGCGTGAGCGGAACTGGGGTCAGGACGGGGATCCCGGCAGTGCGCCGGCACATGTGGACCGCGCTGGAGAGGGTGCACCACCGCCACCGCTGACCGACAGAAACGGGATGCAGGAGCACCAGAGCCACAGATCTCGAGGGCGGACCCGGGACCAGCGGCGGCCCCCCAGGGAGCCCGGCGCCAGGATGCAAGCCACAGGAGAGCCCGCGGGGCACGCAGTCCGATCCCACTGCTGCAGGAATCCACACTTCAGCCTGTACCTCTTGTCCAACGGTCCATCGTTGTCCCCCCTCGGCCTCCCGCAGGGGGGGCCGCAGCCAAAAGCCGCTGAACGCAAGTGCGCGGTGGGGGGTGGAAGGCTGCAGGGACATCCCGGCAGTGCGCCGGCGCATGCGGGCCACGCAGGAGAGGGTGGTGCCACCGTCGCCGCTGACCGACAGAAACGGGATGCAAGAGTACCAGAGCCACAGAGGGCGGACCAGGGGCCAGCGGCGGCCCCTGGGGGCCCGGCGCCAGGATGCAAGCCACAGGAGAATCCGCGGGACACGCAGTCCGTTCACACCGCAGGTCGCTGAGTCCACACTTCCAATCGCACAGGGGGTGCAGCCAACAGCCGCAGAGCTCGCACTTTCATCCGCGCTGAGTGTGCCAGCGTCGGAAGCGCCTCCTGGGGGGGTACATGCGCCTCCGCCTCAACTCACAGCGCTGCAACTGCGACCGCGGGCGCCGAGACGACGAGCACGATTTGGAGGAAAGGGAGCCTGCGAGAGCCCCATCAGATAGGAAGGGCCCCCGACACTGTTCACAGCGCTGCAACGCTGGCTGGGGGCGCCGAGAAGACCGGGCGAGCACGGATGGGGGGGGGGCGGAGGACGCATCCCTTCCGCAGGCCGCGTTTTGCAAGGCAGCAGCGGGCCTGCTGCCAGCGACCGCCCTCCACGCACCTGACCCCCGCGTGCGCGATGCCACGAGGGGGGCAGCAAAGGCTACTGTGGGACGACGGCCCACCACTGTTTTTTTTCGCTTCTTGGGGGCCTGCTTGTTCGGGTGGCCCTCTGCCGCGTGGCGATCGCTGCTCACTCCGCCGCTCCGACCCAGGTGCAGCTGCCCCGGCCGAGTCCAGTCGACGTCGACGCCCAGCGCTTCGCTGACGACCCGTACGTCGCACTTGTGGCTGCGGAAGGATTCCGGGAAGAAGTGGCAGGTTTGCGGGTCGCGCCGAAGCGTGTCGAGCGCGCCCTTGCTGCCGGCCGCGGACTGCCGCTTGGCGAGGGCGTGCCAGGTGCCAGTGAAGATTGGCCCCAGCGTGTCTTGGAGTCGTCTTATCGCCTCGCCGGGTGTCTCCCCGGGGAAGCCCCGCTGGATGTGATTGATTCCTGTTTTGTACAGCTGTTGTCCCGTGTCGGGGTCCTCGGGCTCTGGCCATTGGCGCGGGTCGGGCCCTTGGTGCCGCCGTGTATCCTGGCTGCAAGTCTCCAACGTACCGGCCTCGTTGTCCTGGCCGGAGGGCTCGCGATCTGCTCGCGACAGCTCCGGCTGCACGCGTGGCGGGGTTCTGCGGGGAAAAGCAGGCCGCGTGGTTGGCCGCCAGGCGGGGGTCGGATCGCATCCGGCGGCCAGGGCAGACGCAGCCTTGTGGCACATGGGGAAGGGCCCATTTCGCTGGCGTTCGCCTTCGGGCCTGCGCCCGCCGTCGCTCCCAGGTGCGTCCCCTTTGGTCAGCGCAAGATTCTCTCCGGTCTCTGGGGCGCCGCTGGTTGTGTCGGGCGCGCGTGCGCACGGCGGCGCAGCTTCCATAGCCGGGGCGCGAGCTGCATTGCCAGTAGCGCCCTGGGCGCCTGGAAAGGGCGCCTGGGATTCGCCGCCCATAAGAAGTTCACTGACAGGGGAAAGGGGGGCGAATAGACGCGAAGGGGCTTCTCTCGACGAGCCGGTGGATGGCTTCGCTGTCCTGCGCCTGGGTGGTTGTTCTGTGGTCTCCCTGCTGGGTGCGTGGCGCTCCCAGAGGACTGCTGATGCCCTGCTGGTACTGCTGAAAGGGGGAGTTGTTAGTGTGAGCTGCACGCTGATCACTGCGGGCTACCGCCTCTCGATGCCCCTCTGGGGCGTCATATTCTGACAACGATGCGGGGGGTGGTATCGTGACCTCTGCCTCATTTCCTCTGCCCTGGGGGGGTGCTGTTGCTGCTGCTGCCCTGCCCTGCTGCTGCTGCTGCTGCTGCTGCTGCAGCTGCTGCTGGGTCCTGTTGCTGCTGTTGCTGCCGCTGCGGCTGTTGCTGCAGCTGCTGCTGCTGCCCTGCTGCTGCGGCTGCTGCTGCTGCCCAGTTGCTGCGGCTGCAGCGGCAGCTGCGGCCCTGTTGCTGCTGCTGCTGCTGCTGCTGCTGCTGCTCTGCTGGTGTCTGCAGCTCTCCTCTTTGTGCTGCCCACCTCCCTGCTCGAGGCATCTCCTCTCCTTCCCTCTGCCCTGCTGGTGCTGCTGAAGGGGGGGGGGTATGTTAGTGTGGGCTGCACACTGATCACTGCAAGCTACCGCCTCTCGATTCCCATCTGGGACGTCGTCATCTGCCAACGATGCGGGGGGTGGTATGTGGCTGCTGCTGCTGCTGCTGCTGCTGCTGCTGCTGCTGCTGCTGCTATGTTCCGAGATGTCGTTGTGGGTGTCGAGATCTCTCGCGTCAGCGCCAGGGGCCTCAGATAGCGCCGACCGAAGGATTCCAGAGACGCTGGGCCAAGGGAAAGCCTCCAGGCGGGATCCGGGGGCCTCAGAGGCCTCAGAAGGGACGACGATGCCAGGAGGTAAGTATCGGTTGTGGGCGCGTCGGTCGTCAGCGTCGTCGTCTCCAGGCGACAGGTGGCCAGGAAACTGCCCAGTGATCTCGGGCTCGATGAAGCACATGGTCGCCAGCATGCTCGCGCGGCCGCGCTGCAGCTCGGTGTGCCGTCGGCGGCGGGCGGATGTGGCCGTGCTGCCATCCGCTGTGAAACCAGCGGGGTCCCAGGGGCCCGCTGGGGCTAGAGCGTCCAACGAGTTCTCGATGACGCGCGGCGGGGATCCAGTGTACGGCGCGGCGGCCGCCGCCAGCGGCCCGCCCGAGGCGGCCGCGGCGGCGGCGGCGGCAGCGGCGGCCGCGGCCGCGGCACGGCCAGCCACACGCACCAGCGCAGCCGCCGTCTCCCAGAGGCCGGCGGCGGCGGAGGCCTCGGCGGCAGCCGCCGCGTCCGCGGCGCAGGAGGCGGCAGCAGCCGGGCCACCAGCCGCGGCGGCGGCAGCCCAGCTCCCGCCAGCAGCACGGGGCACGCCAGCCCAAGCAGCGGCACCAGCAGCGGCGGCGCCAGCAGCGTCACGCCCCCCCCCCGGCTGTGGGGACGGCGGAGGGGGCCCAGGGAGCGGGGCAGCGGCGGCAGCCCAGCGGGCAGCCAGCGCCCGCCGTTGGCCCCGGCGGCGGGCGGCACGCGACAGCGCAGCGGCGGCGGCACCAGGCGCGCCCGGAGGACCGCCAGCGCCAGCCGCCAGCCGCGGGGAACCGCCCGCCATGGCACGGGAGGGGGGGGGGCAGGAATGGGCACCCCTTCCCGGCTTTCCCCCGGGCACGCCGGAGGTCAGGGCCGACCTCCGGCCCCAGGCGCGCGGGCGACGGGCCAGCTCGGCAACCTCGAGCCGGAGCGGCCTTGAGCCAGGCTTGAGCCAAGGCTACGGATTCTGGTGGGGATACGCGAAACGCCAAGAATGTGCAAGTTCTATGATGATTGCCTCGTCAAGCCCTCTCGGAGGCGCTCAGAAGGATATTTAGGGTGTCTTGGGGGCCTCTTGGGCCGTCTTGAGGCCATCGAGGGCCATCGTAGAGCGCTGTAGAGCCGTCTTGGGCAGGTCTTGGCAGTTTTTGGGGCCCTGTGCTGTATATGGCCGCCAGGGAGCGCGCAGACAGTAGTCGCGCAGCTCTTCTTCCCAACTCATCTAGCTCCTCGTTCTGCGTGGGCCTCCTCCTCCTCCTCGTCCTTCTCCTCCTCCTCCTCCCTCCTCCTCCCTCATTCATTGCCAGGGGAGGCCACTCTGTGTGCGCTGGTGGACACCTCGCCCACACAGGCGCACTGCAGAGCCCGGGGGAGCCACTCCAGGGGCGCCGGTGGACACCTCGCCCACACAGGCGCACCGCAGGAATGGGCCCTGACCGCCTGCGTAAGAACGCATGCGGCGGCGGAAATAGCCTGCCCTGAGAGCAGCGATGGACATCGAGCCAACACAAGTGGAACCTCGACGGAGCTGGGGGGGGCGCAGCACTGGCCGATGGCACGAAAGAGGAAGCAGGAGCACGAGGAGAAGACGAGGCGGGAAGCCGAAATGCACAGGACCACGTGCATCTAGGCTGACAGAGTTGCCAGTCAGGGTTCGGGCCTGACTGGGAGAGCTCGAACGGCTTCTGTTCTTGGCGATGGCCCTAGCCCTCGCCACGAGAAGGCTTCGCATCTGCTCTCCACCCCACCTCTTGTGATGCCTGAGGTTGTTGAGTGCAGAAAAATCGGAGATGGACAGAACCCACGTTAGTAAAACGTTGTTTACTGAAAACGACCTAGGGCCTAAACCTGGCGGGCGCGAGCCTGGGCCCAAACGACGGTTGGGCCAAAACCTGGGCCCCACCTAGGAAGACTAAATGCACAGGATCAAGTGTCTCCAGGCTGGCAGAGTTGCCGTTCAAGGTTCGGGCTTGACTGGGAGAGCTCGAACGGCCTTTTTCTTCTTCTTGGCGATGGCCCTGGCCCTCGCCACAAAAAAACTTCCCGGAGGAGGAGGAGGAGGAGGCATCTGCTCTCCACCCCACCTCTTGTGATGCCTAATGTGGTCGAGTGCAGAAGAAGTAAAACTCCGCGGAGCGCCCTGAAGGTGCCGGATGTCCCCTGCGGCGGGTTTGGTTGGAGCTGGCCGCCCTGTTGCCCGGGGTTGGGCCTGACCACCTGCAAGAAAACGTATGCGGCAACGACAACAGCCTCATCTAAGACCGGCGAACGTCATCGCGCCCACCTGGATGATTGGCAGAGGTCAGCAATACGTAAACTTGTGCACGGGGTCTGGCAGAGGAGGGAGGATGAGGATGGATGGTGGAGGTAGGAGGAGGAGGAGGAAGAGGAGGAGGAGGAAGAGGCGGAGGAGGAGGAGCCGATTGGAGGAGGGAGAGGATGAAGAGGAACTCGCTGGAAATCACAAACATCCACGTGGTGGCAAAGATAAGGATGTCATAAAGAACGAGCAGCCTTGACGAGCGCTATTGCAACCCGTCAGAATGCGTGCGCGACAATCGCCGCGCAGGCCCTTCTTCCCCACTCCTTTCGTTCCTCTTCTTGCGTGACCCTCCTCCTCCTGCTTTGCCAGGAGGGGGCCCTCTGGTCCGTCTGGGTTAGGGGGGGGGGCTCAGCCGCCTTGGCCGCGAGAGCCTGGAGAAGTCCGATGGAGGCCACGAGTCCGAGACGACTACCAACTTACTGCACTTTGACTGATATACAAGGAGACCGGACAGCGAGGAATATTGAAGGGGCCCTGGGACACACTAGTGAATACACACAAATAAGAATATTCCCCATATTTTCATATATTTTCTGGGTTTTTGTCTTCCCCCCCATTTCCCATATTTTCCCTCGATACAAACCCTGTTCGCCGGAAGTCCTGTTCGCCGGTTCCTGTTCGCCGGTTCCTGTTCGCCGGAAGTCCTGTTCGCCGGGTCCCCGTTCGCCGGGATTCTGTTCGCCGGAAACTCTGTTCGCCGGAAACTCTGTTCGCCGGAAGTCTTGTTCGCCGGTTCCCGTTCGCCGGTTCCCCTTCGCCGGATCCCGGTCGCCGGTAGCCGGGCCCCCGTTTGCCGAGCAGGAGGAACAGCAGGAGGAGCAGCAGGGACTCGTAGGAGGAGGAGGAGGAGGAGGAGGATGAGGAGGAGGAGGAGGAGGAGGAGGAGGAGGAGGAGGGCAACATCAGCAGGAGGAACAGCAGCATCAGGAGCAGCAGCAGGAGGGGCAGGAGCCCGAGGAGCCGGAGGAGCAGGAGCAGCACGTAAACCAGAAAGGGACATGTCACGGCGAAGTGCGGCGGTGGCGCCGCCGAGCTGGCCACTGGCCCCTCTTCGCAATGGGGGGCATAGCACCCGCGGGTGCAGGCGCCCCTGCGGCGACACCAGTGCTCGTCGAGCCACATCAGGACCCCCCCAAACACAAAAATATGTCAAAGTTAGGGTGCATAGAATGACTAAGTGGCTGGGGGGCGCCACGCAGCAGGCCACTGACCCCTCCTGCTTATGGGAGGCATAGCACCCGCTTGCGCAGGCGCCCGCGCGGTGACACCAGTGTTGGTCGAGCCACATCATACCCCAACGCATAAACATGGTTCAAGGTTACATGACATATAACGACTAAGTGGTTGGGGGGCGCCACGCAGCTGGCCACTGCCCCCTCGCGCTTATGGGGGGGCATAGCGCCCGCTTGCGCAGGCGCCCCTGCGGCGACGCCTGTGCCTGTCGAGCCACATCAGACCCCAAAACACAAAAATGATTCAAGGTTAGGGGGCATTTAACGACTAAGTGGCTGGGGGGCGCCACGCAGCAGGCCACTGCTCCCTCTTGCTCATGGGGGGCATAGCGCCAGCTGGCGCAGACGCCCCTGCTGCGACACCTGTGCTGGCCGAGCAACGTCGGACCCCCAAAACGCAAAAATGGTTCAAGGTTAAGGGCCATAGAAAGACGAAGTGGTTGGGGGGGCGCCGCGCAGCTGGCCACTGCCCCCTCTCGCTTATGGGGGGCATAGCACCCGCTGGCGCAGGCGCCCCTGCGGCGACACCTGTGCTGCCCGAGCCACATCTATCCCCCCAAACACAAAAATGGTTCAAGGTTAGGGGACATATAACGACTAAGTGGTTTGGGGGGGTGCCTCGCGTCTGGCCGATGCCCCCTCTTGCTTGTGGGGAGGCGTAGCACCCGCTGGAGCAGAGGCCCCTGCGGCGACACCTGTGCCGGCCGAGCCACATCATATCCCGAAAACACAAAATCTTTCAAGATCGAGGGGCATGTTACGACTGAGTGGGCGGTTGGCGGCGCGCAGCTGGCCACTGGCATCGTTTTCGTGGGAGGGCCATGGAACGCGCAGACGCCATTGTCCCTGCGGTCGCCCAGAGAAGGAAACGGAACGCGACGAAGAGGCGCCGCCCCCTGCGCGGCCATGAGCGACCACGCACCGCGGCAGGGTGGTTAGGTACATCGGCGGGCGCTGAATGCGTCGTCGGCAGGCGAGGGCCGCAGGAAAGCCAAAACATTCCCACCCGGTCCACTGTGGAGCCGGCGGAGCTTGGAGGGCGCGCGAGGGATGCAGCCCTAGTGCGGCCTCCGCTGGGGCCGGATCGGGCCGCCTCAGTCGTCCCCCGTGCGCAGCTTAGCCACGTTTGTGAGGAGGCCATGCCGTCGCCGTCGCGCAAGAACTTCTCGACCAAGTTGAGTTGCCTGTCGTTGCGAATCCTGGTCGTGTCGCGTTCCTTCTTCTCGCCGCCCACGATGACATCGGTAATGTCCCGATTCGTGAGCCTCTGCTGCTTGCGCAGGCTCTCAATGAACGTCGGGAAGGAAGGGTGCGCGCCCTTGTGGAACTGCGTCGCATGGTGCCGGTGGAACAACTCCGCGGCGTTCGTGGTGAGAAACTTTTTCGCCAGCGCCCGGTCGTGGACGTTCCACAGGTCAACTGGGAACGTAGGCGCCTTGCGCGTCCTGGCCCTGGCGTGCTTCTCCCCCGCCCAAGTCTTTTCGAAGTACGTCAGGAGCGGAAGCTCGAAGTTTTCGAACTCGTCAGCCAGCTTCTCGAACCAAGTGGCGACGTCGACGACGGGGATGAACGCCAAGGCGCATAACTTCCCCACCCGCAAGCGGAACTCAGGGTTGGCGCCGTACCGCTGACCGAGGTCCAAGTCGACCACGTGCTTGTGGACCGCGGCGCGAAAGTGGAAGAAGCACCCGCCCAGGTTCACTTCCAAGAATACCGCGGAGGCTGCCTGACCCGCGAACAGCAAAACACAAGAGAAACAATAACAAACGCTCAAGATTAGGGGGCGGATCGCGGCGAGTGGGGGCGGGCCGCCACCCACGGGGAGCGCCCCCTTTACGTGTGAGGCCACAGCGCCCGGTAGCATTTTCGCCACTCCGGCCGCAACCGGGCCCACCGAGGGGATGGGCAATGGAAAAACGCAAACATAATCCCACCAGCCCTTTGGGCGTGAGTGGTTTAGAGAGCCCGCTCTGTTCTCAACCCCCCTTCTTCCCCTTCGGGGAGGGGTTTACCCCTCCCCCTATCCCCTCCCCCTGGGCCTGGAGAGGTCCCTCCGCGGGTCGCCGGGGGGGTCTTTTTCGACTCCTGGGAGGGCTGAGATTCGACACCCCTCACGAGGATTCTGGCCCCGACGGGGGGAGGGAGAAAAGTGCTCCCCTCATCTGTGATCGATCGCCCCACAGATGGCCCCAAGATTCCTCCCAGACCCCTCCAAGAGGCCTCCAAGAGGCCTCCAAGAGCCCCCAAGAGGCCTCCAAGAGGCCCCCAAGATGCACCCAAGAGGCCCCCAAGAGGCCCCAAGAGGCTCCCCCGAGGCACCCAAGACGCTCCTGGAAGCCCCTGGAACCGCCAAGAGGCCCCCAAAACGCTCCAAACGGCTCCAAGAGGCTCCCAAGAGGCCCGAAGAGGCTCCCCCAAGGCACCCAAGACGCTCCTAGAAGCCCCTGGGGCCGCCAAGAGGCCCCGAAGACGCCCCAAAAGGCCTCCAAGAGGCTCCCAAAACGACTCACACCACGACGAGGGCTCCGAACGACTCACACCACGAGAAACCCGAACGAGTCACACCAGGAGGAGGGGCCCGAACGACTCACACGACGACGAGGGGCCCGAACAACTCACACCACGAGGAGCCCGAACGACTCATACCAGGACGAAGAGCCCGAACGACTCACATCACGAAGGGCCCGAATGATTCACACCAGGAAGAAGGGCCCGAACGACTCACACCAGGACAAGAACCCCCAAACGACTCAAACCACGAGGAGCGTTTTCTCCCCCTCCTCCTCCGCCTCGTCCTTTTCCCGCTCCCACCACAAGGAGGATGTGCAAGGAGGCGGGAGGAAGGAGGAACAGGGGAGATATGCGGGGGCAGGCGGAAACACGCCTGAAAAACACGACGGTCGGCATGCTTCGCAAGAGTTGCTGTTTTGAGATGGGCTGATGGGGATACGCGAAGCGTAAATAATTTGGTATTAGGGGACATAAAACGACGATGTGGCGGGGCGGCACCCCCGAGCTGCGCAGTGCCCCCTTCTGGGGGCCTAGCGCCCGCTGGTGCAAGCGCCCCTGCAGTGACGCCAGTGCTGGTCAAACCACATCAAACCCCCAGAACACAAACACTTTTCAATGTTAGGGGGCATCTAATGACTAAGTGGTTGGGGGGAAACGCAGCTGGGCCCTGGCCCCTCCTGCGTATGGGGGGCGCAGCACGCGGTGGCGCAGGCGCCCCTGCGGTGACACCAAACATGATCAACCCACATCTGACACCCCAAACACAAAAATGGTTCAAGGTTAGGGGACGTATAACGACTAAGTGGTTGGGCGGCGCCACGCAGCTGGCCACTGCCCCCTCGCGTTTATGGGGGGCATAGCACCCGCTTGCGCAGGCGCCCCTGCGGCGACACCTGCGCTTGTCGAGCCACATCAGACCCCAAAACGCAAAAATGGTTCAAGGTTATGGGGGCATATAACGACTAAGTGGCTGGGGGGACGCCGCGCAGCAGGCCGCTGCTCCCTCTTGCTCGCGGGGGGCATAGCGCCAGCTGGCGCAGACGCCCCTGCTGCGACACCTGTGCTGGCCGAGCAACGTCGGACCCGAAACGCAAAAATGGTTCAAGGTTAGGGGCCATATAACGACGAAGTGGTTGGGGGGGGCGCCGCGCAGCTGGCCGCTGCCCCCTCTCGCTTACGGGGGGCATAGCACCCGCTGGCGCAGGCGCCCCTGCGGCGACACCTGTGCTGCCCGAGCCACATCTATCCCCCAAAACACAAAAATGGTTCAAGGTTAGGGGACATATAACGACTAAGTGTTTGGGGGGGGGGGGGTGCCACGCATCTGGCCGATGCCTCCTTTTGCTTGCGGGGAGGCATAGCACCCGCTGGAGCAGAGGACCCTGCGGCGACACCTGTGCCGGCCGAACCACATCATATCCCGAAAACACAAAAATCTTTCAAGATCGAGGGGCATGTTACGACTAAGTGGGCGGGCGGCGGCGCGCAGCTGGCCACTGCCCCCACTTGCTCATGGGGGGGCATAGCGCCCGCTGGTGCAGAAGAGCAGGTTTCTCGGAGGCTGTCTGGTACGCGGCCTTTTCGTAGTCGAGCAAGAGCGTTGGCTCTGGCTCGTCCGGGTGGAAGCGCTGGAAGAGTACCTCCCGCGCCCGCTTGTACGTGGGCTGCTTCTTGTCCCCCAAGAGAAAGTAGCAGCAGGGGATGACGTAGCCGTTCTGGAAGCCGTGCGCAGTGTACGCCTGCAGAAACGGCTTGGGCGCCACTTTGAAGGTGCCGTCGGAGAGCCAAATGTCCGACGTGACCAAAAAGTCCAAATTCTCCTGGCAGGCCCACATCTGGATGCGCTTGTCCCCCGCGCCGGGGCCGGGCCGTCGTCGTGCATGAGGAAGTCCTCGCCGTCGACCTGCTTGAGACTCTCGACCACGGTCAACGTCGCGAGGGAGGAGTAGTCGACGTCCTCAGGGGCTGGCGCCCCATTCTCGAGCCGCTTCTGCTGCTCCGACGCCCGCGCCCTCCAGCACGCGCGCATGAGGTTCTGTGTGGGCGGAACGGCTGGCAGGGCCCCGTCCTCGACGCCCGTTAGAGCCGCGGAAGCCACGTTTGCCGCCGCGGTCTGGCTGCTGGGCAGCAGCGGCCCTGGCCTTAGCGAGGACCTGCTCTTTGACGCCCTTCTCTGGGTTGGGCAAGTGCGTGTGGGCGCCGATCTGCTCGACGACCGTCCGGAGGCCTTCGAAGCGGGTCTTGGCTTGAGCGCCGCAAACCTCCCTCCCCTTCTCGCAACACCACGACCGGTCTCCGTTCTTTGCGGTGTAGCGCAACGTGTAAAGGTAGCCCTGGTGAAAGAGCTTGTCGCCCCCGCGCTTGGAGGGGACCAGCTGGAAAACTGGCTCGGCGGGAGCAGGCTGCCCGGCCAGCGCCGGCGCGGGCGGCGCGGGCGCAGCGGCCGACGCAACGACCTGGGCTGGCTGTGCCTTCGGAGCCATGAGGCCTGCACGTACACAAACGTACCGCGAAGCTGGGCGAGGGAACCAGTCTGTGGCGAACGACGCCGATGAAAAAGCGCTCGGCCGAATAATGGCTGCGATGGTCAAGATGATGATGCTGATGATGATGATGACGATGATGATGATGATGACGATGATGATGATGATGCTATTTATGATGACGAAGACATTAAAATATGATGCATCAACGAAATGGTACGCGTGTGCCCTAACGGGCGGGTCGGGTTGGGCGGCCGGACCCTGACGGGCGGGTCGGATCCGGCGGGCGGGACATGCAAGTATGATGCTTCATCGAGTTGGCACGCGTGTACCCTAACGGGCCGGTCGGGTCGGTCGGGCGGGCCCTAACGAGCGGGTCGGGTCGGGCGGGCGGGACATTAAAGTATGATGCATCATCGAGTTGGCACGCGTGTACCCTATCGGGCGGGTCGGGTCGGGCAGGCGGACCCTAACGGACGGGTCGGGTCGGGCGGGCGGACCCTAACGGGCGGGTCGGGCCGGGCGGACACTAGCGGTCGGGTCGGGTCGGGCGGGCGGGACATTCAAGTATGGTGCGTGTACACTTGACACGCGTGAACCCTAACGGGAGGGTCGGTCGGGTCGGGCGGACCCTAACGGGGGGGCGGGTCGGGTCGGGGCCCTACGGGCGGAGACATTAAAGTACGGTGCGTGCACACTTGACATCGTGAACTAACGGGCGGGGCGGGTCGGGGGGCGGACCCTAACGGCGGGTCGGTGGGTCGGGCGGACCCTAACGGGCGGGTCGGGTCGGGCGGGCGGGACATTAAAGTATGGTGCGTGTACACTTGACACGCGTGAACCCTAACGGGCGGGTCGGGTCGGGTTGGGCGGGCGGACCCTAACGGGCGGGTCGGGTCGTGTCGGGCGGACCCTAACGGGCGGGTCGGGTCGGGCGGGCGGGACATTAAAGTATGGTGCGTGTACACTTGGCACGCGTGAACCCTAACGGCCGGGTCGGGTCGGGTGGGGCGGGCCCTAACGGGCGGGTCGGGTCGGGTCGGGCGGACCCTAACGAGCGGGTCGGGTCGGGCGGGCGGGACATTAAAGTATGATGCATCATCGAGTTGGCACGCGTGTACCCTAACGGGCGGGCCGGGTCGGGCGGCGGATCCCTAACGGCGGGTCGGGTCGGGTCGGCGGACAATAAAGGCGGGTAGGGTCGGGCGGGCGGGAAATTTCAGTTGGTGCGTGATACACTTGACACGCGTGTACCCTAACGGGCGGGTCGGGTCGGGCGGACTTAATGGGCGGGTCGGTGGTCGGTCGGGGGGACATTCAACTATGGTGCGTGTACACTTGACACACGTGTGAACCCTAAGGGCGGGTCGGGTCGGGTCGGACGGGCGGACCCTAAACGGGCGGAGTCGGGTCGGGTCGGGCGGGCCCTAAATGGGGGTGGGTCCGGGCGGACGGGGAATTCTAGTTATGGTGCAGTATTTGTACACTTGGAACGCGTGAACCCTACGGGAGATCGGAGGTCGGGTCGGGGGGCGGATCCTAGCGGGCGGGTCGGGTAGGGCGGGCCGGGACTTAAATTTTTTCGCGTGTGCACTTGGACACGCGGGACTCCTAGGGCGGGTCGGGACGGGTCGGCGGGGGACCATAACGGGCGGGTCGGGTCGGGTCGGGCGGACCCTATCGGTCGGGTCGGTAGGGAGGGCGGGACATTAAAGTACGGTGCGTGTACTCTTGACACGCGAGATCCCTAACGGGCGGGTCGGGTCGGGTCGGTGCGGACCCTAACGGGCGGGTCGGGTCGGGTCGGCCGTACCCTAACGGGCGGGTCCGGCGGGCGGGAGGGAATTACTAGGAGGGGCGGGTTCGGGTCGGTCGGGGCGGACCCGTAAAGGGCGGCCGGTCGGGTTCGGGCAGGACCCAAGGGTCAGGGTCGGGTTCGGGCTGGGCGGGACATTTAAAGCTTTGGTGCGTGTACTTTTGACACGCGTGAACCATAACGGGCGGGGTGGGTAGGGTCGGGGAAGTCTAACGGGCGGTCGGGTCGGGCGGGCGGGACATTAAAGTATGGTGCGTGTACACTTGACACGCGTGAACCCTAACGGGCGGGTCGGTTCGGGTCGGGCGGGCGGACCCTAACGGGCGGGGCGGGTCGGGTCGGGCGGACCCTAACGGGCGGGTCGGGTCGGGCGGGCGGGACATTAAAGTATGGTGCGTAACGACTTGACACGCGTGAACCCTAACGGGCGGGTCGGGTCGGGTCGGGCGGGTCGGGTCGGGTCGGGCGGACCCTAACGGGCGGGTCGGGTCGGGCGGGCGGGACATTAAAGTATGGTGCGTGTACACTTGACACGCGTGAACCCTAACGGGCGGGTCGGGTCGGGTCGGGCGGGCGAACCCTAACGGGCGGGTCGGGTCGGGCCGGGCGGACCCTCACGGGCGGGTCGGGTCGGGCGGGCGGGACATTAAAGTATGGTGCGTGTACACTTGACACGCGTATTGGTTCAAGGAGCTGGCGTTCGGAGGTGTGTTTCCAATCTTTTATTGTGCGTGATGTGTTTGTGCTTGTGCGTGTGTTTCGTGCCGCGAGTCTCCATGAACTATATTTGTTTTGCAAAGGAGGGTCTCTTGGGCTGTGTGGTACTGGTTTGGTTGTTCGTGCTCAGACTCTTCAGCGTAGGGCGCGGTTTTGATCCTCACCGCCCCACGCCCTGCTCCTTGGGCCGCGGCGTCGGGTCGAGACTCGCCATCTCGACCGGCGCGTCCACAGACCGCCGAGTCGGAAAGGAGCTACTGTGCCTCGTTTTGCGCGCTTGTGATTATGTAGACCCATGGATGCCCAGGCCGCCCGGCCGGGTCGTGGGGCAACGGGCCGGCTACATTGGATGGAGACTAGTCCATGGTTTTCAGAAATGCTGCGCGAGCCGGAACGGCAAACCCCTGCAGTGCACAGCGGATGGACTCCGAGTCCGCTGTGCGCATTGTGCCCTGGGTCGTTCGCTCCCTTCGTTCTTGCTCGTGTCTCCTGCCAGGGCGGGAGGGCATCACTCGACAGTCCCTGGGCCGGGGGCGGTTGATGTCTCCGGGCATCTCCCCTGGCCACACACTAGTCGTTAGCGCTGGGGGGCGCCTGACCACCGCACCCTGGTGTAGGTGGAGCGCGGGTTACTGTGCGGCGCGCTGCCGGTCCTAAGGTGTCGACCTTACAGGTTTTGGCCAGGCGACCAGGGACGCCAGTGGCTACCGAGCAGTTTGGAAACGTTTGGTTCTTCTGCATTTCTCGGAGGGTGGGTGGGGGAACTTTGGCGGGCTGCGAGCGTAATCCTGTATTTCGCCAAGCTGCGAGCTGTGCGTGCCCGTGTTCTCGCTTGGTTGCTTGTGCCGCCTTCGCCTTCGGGCCGCCCGCTGCGCCGGGGTCCGGTCTTGCACCGGGCCTCTTTGGGTGGGGGTCTTGCACCCTGTTGGCATGTGATGCAACCTCGGAGGACCCAGGCCGCTTGCGAACCGTATGGGAGGGAACATCGCACGGACGGGGAGTCGCGTAAAGGGATACGCACTGTGCGTGTATGTACATTGTGTATGGTACCGTGTGTTGTGTTGTGCGTACTCGTGAGTGTGTGTGGTACGCTATTCTGTTGTGTACGTTGTCCGGGATCTGGCGGGTTTCGAGCGTAATCCTGTATTTCGCCAAGCTGCGAGCTGTGCGTGCCCGTGTTCTCGCTTGGTTGCTTGTGCCGCCTTCGCCTTCGGGCCGCCCGCTGCGCCGAGGTCCGGTCTTGCACCGGGCCTCTTTGGGTGGGGGTCTTGCACCCTGTTGGCATGTGATGCAACCTCGGAGGATCCAGGCCGCTTGCGAACCGTATGGGAGGGCACGTCGCATGGACGGGGAGTCGCATAAACGGATACGCACTGTGCGTGTATGTACAGAGTGTGTGTGGGACGCTATTATGTTGTGTACGTTGTCCGGGATCTGGCGGGTTTCGAGCGTAATCCTGTATTTCGCCAAGCTGCGAGCTGTGCGTGCCCGTGTTCTCGCTTGGTTGCTTGTGCCGCCTTCGCCTTCGGGCCGCCCGCTGCGCCGGGGTCCGGTCTTGCACCGGGCCTCTTTGGGTGGGGGTCTTGCACCCTGTTGGCATGTGATGCAACCTCGGAGGATCCAGGCCGCTTGCGAACCGTATGGGAGGGCACGTCGCATGGACGGGGAGTCGCATAAACGGATACGCACTGTGCGTGTATGTACATTGTGTATGGTACCGTGTGTTGTGTTGTGCGTACTCGTGAATGTACTCTGTGCGTACTCATGAATGTGTGTGGTACGCTATTATGTTGTGTACGTTGTCTGGCATGTACGGGCGCACAGTGATCCCAACCGCTTTTTCAAGGGGGAACCGCCCACCATTTGGACCCTGCTCAAACGAGTGTTCGGGTGTCCCTGTGGCCCGCTACGGGATATCCTCTCCTCCCCGGCTCCCCCTCCCCCTCCTCCCCCTCCTCCCCCTTTTCCTGCTCCCCCTCCTCCCCCTCCTCCCCCTTTTCCTGCTCCGCCTCCCCCTTCCTCCTGGCGGGTATCTCGTGTCGGCCTCTGCGCTTCGTCTTCTGATAGGTCGGCGGGGGCCGTCGTCCGGGCGTGCATACCCCCCAACAACAACAACTTGACACGCGTGAACCCTGACGGGCGGGTCGGGTCGGGTCGGGAGGACCCTAACGGGCGGGTCGGGTCGGGTCGGGCGGACCCTAACGAGCGGGTCGGATCGGGCGGGCGGGACATTAAAGTATGATGCATCATCGAGTTGGCACGCGTGTACCCTAACGGGCGGGTCGGGTCGGGCGGGCGGGACATTAAAGTATGATGCATCATCGAGTTGGCACGCGTGTACCCTAACGGGCGTGCGGGCGTGCGGGCGGACCCTAACGGGCGGGTCCGGTCGGGCGACAAAGACGACCACGACGTCGACGAGGTCGGCAACGACGACGACCACGACGACAACGATGACTAGAGCGACGTCTGCGACGACGACCGTAACGGAACAGTCGGGCGGGCAGATGCCAACAAGCCAGAGGGCGGGCGGACCCTAACGGGCGGGTGGGGCGGGGGGACCTTAACGGGCAGGCGTTCCCCACCTCCACGCCCACTCATCCTTCTACTTTTCCTCCTCCGCCTTCTCCTCCTCCTCCTGTCCATCCTCCTTCCCGGCGCAGGTCTGTCGAGCCGGGTCTGTCGAGCCGGGTCTGGCACACCGCATCTGGCAAACCGGGTCTGGCAAACCCCACCTCCGCGCCCACTCATCCTTCTACTCCTCCTTCTCCTCCTCCTCCTCCTCCTCCTGTCCATCCTCCTTCCCGGCGCAGGTCTGTCGAGCCGGGTCCGTCGAGCCGGGTCTGGCGCACCGCATCCGGCAAACCGGGTCTGTCGAACCGGGTCTGTCGAACCGGGTCTGTCGAACCGGGTCTGTCGAACCGGGTCTGTCTGTCTGGGTCTGTCGAACCGGGTCTGTCGAACCGGGTCTGTCGAACCGGTCTCTGGCGAACCGGTCCTTGGCGAACCGGTCCTCTGGCGAACCGGTCCTCTGGCGAACAAATCCTCTGGCGAACCGGTCCTTGGTGAACAGATCCTCTGACGAACCGGTCCTCTGCCTTTTCCCACATTTTCCTGGGGGTCGACGATTAATTATGTCTGTATGTTTTGTCCCTTCCTGAAATATTACATTCGCTCGTCCTCCTGTCTGGGGTCGGCGGGATGACATAAGCCTCTCGAGCCAATGAGTTTTGCGTGTCAGGGGTCTCTGGAGCATTCTGCTGAGGTCCTCTTGGGGCTTCTGGGGACCTTCTTGGACCCCAGTCGGGGCATCACTTGCTTCTCTTGACCACATCTTGGTCGCGCATGGCCGCCTGGACCCACCTCGGGGCCGAAAGAGCGCCCCACCTGGGCGAAATCTGGCCCCGGACCCCGCGGGCCAAATTGGGTTACGGGGGGGGGGGTGGAGAAACTTTGGAAAAAACGAACGCCCCCCAGGCCCAATTGGCCCCGTGAACCCCAAATTCGAATTTTCCAATATTCCAGCCAGGGTCCCGTAAAGTCCGGACACGCTGGACCAGGACATGCAACATCTCTCGAACCATTTTTCCAGACGACGGCACGACAATGGCTGCACAGCAGTATTCCCAGAATAAAGCAAGAAAACATATCTACAAACCTGCAACCACCCCATCGACCCAGATCGAGACCCGAATCCTGCAGTGCAGCAAGAAAGCACACACAGTGGACGACCAACTCAGTTTTTGCAGAAAAGGGTGTAGTTTCCCCGACTTTGGTCAATATTTATCCTGACTCCCAGAAGCCTGATTCAATTTTGAATCCGCAACTCCGGACTTGAGAAGTTCGATCTTCAAGCTGTGAGCCCATTATCTTCAGCCAGGAAGGTTGGATTTTCAACCTTAATCGGAGGTTCGGGGGTGAGATCGAAGTGGAACGGAGAGCACCCCTACAGGGAAATCGGTTCCGGCTTCGTGTTCGTGCCGTGCGTGCGAGGCGAAGCTGCGTGGGTGGGGAGAAGAAATTATCCTGTGGCAAGGCCGCGGCTGGACCAACAAGTTCTCCGCCCAACAACTGGTGTCGCGCGGTGTCCCGCCGGTGTCCCGCTGGTGTCCCGCTGGTGTCCCGCCGGTGTCCCGTCGAGGCTGGGCCGCGGCCGGACCAAAAAGTTCTCCGCCCGGCAACTGGTGGCGCGCGGTGTCCCGCCGGTGTCCCGCTGGTGTCCCGCTGGTGTCCCGCTGGTGTCCCGTCGTTGTCCCGTGGTGAGATCGACAGTGAGATCGATAGTGAGATCGATCATGAGACCGATAGTGAGATCGATAGTGAGATCCATAGTGAGAGATCGATAGTAAGAACTATAGTGAGATCGATCGTGATATCGATAGTGAAATCGATAGTGATATCGATAGTGAGATCGATAGTGAGATCACTCGACTGGAATCGATAGCGAGATCGATAGTGGAATCGATAGTGAGATGAATAGTGAGATCAAAAGCGAGATCGATAGTGAGACCGATAGCGAGATCGATAGTGGGATCGATAGTGGCAATGATAGTGAGATCGACAGTGAGTGAGATCGACTGTGTCCCGTCGGTGACCCATCGGTGTCCCGTCGATGTCCCGTGGTTTCACGTGCTGAGATCGATAGTGATATCGATAATGGTATCGATAGTTAGATCGATGAGACCGATAGTGAGAACGAGAGTGCGATCGATCAGATGATCGATAGTGAGATCGACTGTCAGAACAACAATCACCACGGTTGCCCATTGCTGGCCCCCTCCCCTCCCAAACCTTCTTATCACCCGCAGGGTGGTCGTATAGGTACTTTCAATTATAAATCCTGTCCTGTGCCGCAGACTCACACCCATCCACTAACAAATGCTTCGTTTCTGGACTGTGGTCTGAGCACGCCTGCCAAAGTCCACTAGTTACAGGAGCCCGAACAAGGGCAATTAAAGAGAGATCTTGGTAGAGGCTTTCGAACTGCCCGCCTCTACATCGTGGACCTCTTTTCTCTGGCTGGTCTTCGCGTGCTTCCGCAACAGATGACGCCGCTGCGTCCTTGTGATGGCAGTCTCCTTGCTTTCATCGTTTTTGCCGAACCGTTCGTCTTCCTCCATCTCCTGGCGGAATGTCCGAGCGGCGGTCTCCAGATTCGCTGGCTCGGGCCGCGCCTCATCCTCATCCTGCTGTTGTAGTACGATCGGGCCACACTCTGGCCCTCCGTGACCTCTGCTGAGAGTGCCTGTCAGAGCGGTCAGTTGCTCCCTGCTGCTGTCGTTGAGCAGCCCCGAGGTTGAGGAGCGGTCAGAGGAGGGGTCCGACTTGGCACGCCGCCCCACGGTGACGTGATCAATCCACGGCGACTCGCAATCCAGAAAGGTGTTCTTGTGCGTCAGGCCGTACGCATACGTGTCCGCCATGTACGGTCCGCGAGCTCAGCCCGCGGGGCGCCCAGCCCGAATCATCTTGAAGTGAAACGGCCTTAGGAAAAGAAGGATACAATAGACACCTGCGACAAGAAACATTTCCGGACAAGAACGGGAAGCGCCGCTTCTATGAGCTTGCGTGCGCACGCGCGCATGGAGTTGCACCCAACACGCATGCATGCGGATGGGGTGCAATCGCTGGGGTTCCCCTGCATGCCCAGATGGTTGCCATTGGTAGCTTATGTTTAATGGTTGCCTGCGCTTGCTTTGGTCAGGTGTTTCGCCTGGCCTGTGCACGTGTGTGCACGTGTGCACGTGTGTGTGTATGTGCGCGCGTGTGTGTGTGTCTCTGTGAGTGCATATGTGTCTGTATGTCTGTGTGTCCGTGTGTCTGTGTGTCTCTGTGTCTGTGTGTCTGTGTGGCTGCGTGTCTGCGTGTCTGCGTGTCTGTGTGTCTGTGTGTCTGTGTGTCTGTGTGTCTGTGTGTCTGTGTATCTGTGTGTCTGTGAGCTTGTGTGTCTGTGTGTCAGTTGTGTGTTTGTGTGTCTGTGTGTCTGTGTCTGTCTGTGTCTGGCTGTGTCTGTCTGTGTCAGTGTCTGTGCGTGTCTGTCTGTGTCAGTGTCTGCGTGCGTGTGTGCGTGTGTGCGTGTGTGCGTGTGCGTGTGCGTGTGTGCGTGTGTGCGTGTGTGCGTTTGTGCGTGTGTGCGTGTGTGCGCGTGTGCGCGTGTGCGTGTGTGCGTGCGTGCGTTTGTGTGTGCGTGTGTGAGTGCGTGCGTGCGTGCGTGCGTGCGTGCGTGCGTGTGTGCGTGCGTGCGTGCGTGTGTGCGTGCGTGCGTGCGTGCGTGTGTGCGTGTGTGCGTGTGTGCGTGTGTGCGTGTGTGCGTGTGTGCGTGCGTGTGTGCACGTGTGCGTGCACGTGTGCGTGTGTGCGTGTGTGCGTGTGTGCGTGTGTGCGTGTGCGTGTGTGCGTGCGTGCCTGTGTGCGTGTGTGCGTGTGTGTGTGCGTGTGTGCGTGTGTGTGTGTGTGTGTGTGTGTGGGTGTGTGCGTGTGTGCGTGTGTGCGTGTGTGCGTGCGCGCGCGTGCGCGCCCTGGCCAACCTCCACGAGCACTGCCGCAAGCTGGTCAGCCACGACGGTTGCCTTTTGAATCTTGAGCTGGTGGTCGACCCGACCAACCATTTCTACAAGGCAACCTGGGCGTGCCTCGCTTACATGACCAGCCCACAGCCCACGTGCCAGGACGCTCACTTCGTCCCTGAGCGCCGGCTCGCCGAGGAGCCACGAGCTACGCGCCGGAACAAGTGGCAATCGCGGCAAGAAGGCAGTCCCCGCCAACGCGCCCCGCAGGCCGCCGGCCGCCTGGAGTAGCACCACGTGCTCCTGCCCCCGGCACGGCGCCCCGCCCGACGCCAGCTACTTCGCCGCCCTGCTGCGGGCCCACGGCCGCCAGCCCCGGCCGCTCAGGCAGTCCCTCCAA